>PVJD01013418.1:0-34086 GCA_004026545.1 Mormoops blainvillei
GGGGCCTGGGAAGCACCATCCCATTCTTTACTACAAAATACTTTTTGAACCTCTACTCCAGAACATAGCTTCTCCAAGACGACTTATTGTTAAAATGTGGGAAATAATTCCTACCACACAGGGGTTTAAGGATAAAACAAGATAATGTATGTTGCAGTATCTTGTACGCTCCAACGTGTGACGTGTAATTCCACATAATGTATTCAGAAAGCCACTAGAATACAGGGTGTGCCTGAGAGACTGCGGAGTGGGGTGAATGGTAAACTCCAGTGGCGCTCGGAGGAAGGATGTGTAAGCACAGCTTGAACGGGTCTGCGGGAAGCATGACCTTCACCCTCTCCTTTGGGAGCAGGGCCGAGAAAATGTGTGGACACCAGGACTCAGCCAGGCTTGGGAGGCAGGAGGCAGAAAGGAGACATTCCTGAGCATGGGACAGCACGAGAGAATCCGAGAGAACCACAACCCGGTTGTGGGCATTTAGGGGACAGTGGGGGACAGAGATGTGCTTTGAGAAACAGAGATCAGCGAGGAGAATTAGGATGGCACCAGACTGCTGAAGGCCCGACATACCAGGCTCAGGAGTCGGGTCCTCATGTGGCTGGTAACACAGAGCCCTACAGTTTGGGGGGCGAGCTATTTTAGCAACCTGGCCGTGGAGCTAAAGGTAAAATCGAAGGAGGGAGGGCTATGGGTTCGGATCCCAGTGCCCAGTTTGGGAGTGAGGTGACAAGACTCAGATGACCTTAGGAGATCCCATTGGAACGGAAAGGGAAGTGGGCAGAGGTAAGACAAAGGTAGGCAGGTATAGGGGAACCCACTCGATTTGGAAGCCACAAAGGGGGACAGGGAGGTAAAGTCAAAATGATTTCAAACCTGAGTGACCCAATGAGCGGTGGCGCAGAAACTAACAGAGAAGTCACTTGGAGGGCCCTGATTTTGGAGGGCAAGTAATAAAATCCATAACGAGGCATTTTGAGGTTTCATTTAATACTGGAGCGCCCAAGTGGAAGGGGCCCCAAAGACAGTGGGAGATGAAATGCCCAGGAGAAAGGTTGACTCTGAAAATAGAGTGTCGGATGGTGTTCACCGGGAAGCTTCCAAGTGGGAAAACCTGAGTACCAGCACCTTTAACCACATGTATTTACAAGAGGAAATATCGTCTACCAAGTAATTTACAGACAAGGTCAACATAAAGGCCAAACAAAATCCCTTTTGCAAGTTTCCACCCTCACTTGCCTCTCCGTGTGATCTAGCTCAGAATGCATGCCCCAGGCAGTCTGAGGTCTGGAAGGCTGGAGAGAAGGAACTAGCTCAGAAGGGCTCAGGGACTCAGATGGAAGCCAGGCTGGGATGGAGGCTCACAAAGGAGGGTGTGGCTAAGAGTGTCCATGCTGGAAAGGACCAGGAGACGGAGGCTATGTCATTCATGATGTTAAAAAAAAAAAAAAGTTGGATTGACTGCCCCTCTGTGTTTCACAACTGCCTAAAAATTCACTCTTCTGAGAATGAGATACATTATAAATAATCTATTTTAGGAATTGGCTATGCCGGAGTCAGCCCTAAAGAGAGTTAAAGCATTTCACTGAAAAGTGGTTGGCTTAATGACAGCACGTAGCTGTGTCCTCAATGAACGGAAAAATAAATCAATGGGACAAAAATGAACTATTTTCCATGCATTGATTTTGTTGTCCTCCAGAGTCACATCCACTTACTCAGTTGCTTTTCGGGCTTCTCATGGGGAGTCTTGTCAACGCTGAGGGTGCCCCGCAGACACCAAGGGCCTGGACACCTCCCCAGAGAAGGCTCCGACGGGTCCCCAGGCAGAGGGGTTCATTGTCCACAGGTGTCCTTTCTGCATTTCCAGGAGAAAGAGGCCTCCTGAGAGACTGGGGACCACTAGCTCCAGCACACCTCTGACTCACCTGTCCTGCTGCAGTCTCCGTACCCCTCTCCCCAAGCCCCAGCTGCACACGTTTCTGCTCCCACTTCCAGGCCCTGGGTGGCCCTGGGTCACCACGTGTGCCTGCTCCCCGCTGTAAACCGGCCCTCACTGTACCGCTAGCTGTGCCATTCACTAAGGACGCTGTGATAGCGACAGAGTCTGAGCCACTGGGGTCTGTGGTGTTGTCCCTGCTTAAAGTGACACCGGGTCCTTGGCCTGCAAATGAGCATTTCCAGCTGCTTAAACATAGAAACCAGTGGTGGCTTTGCCAAGTGGGAGCTCAGGACTCGCACAGTGGAGCCCGAGCTATGAGTCTGACCTACAAGCTGCAGGTGGGTTCTGACCTCTGCACCCCTCGGGCCCCTCCTTTCTCTTCTGAGGCTCATGACCGCTGGTGGGAGGCTTAAGAGAGAAGAGGTCGTGCACATGGTCATGGTCATGTCCAGCCTGCTGTGTCCCTGGACTTTCTACACTATGCAAAGGATGGAGGTCTACCTCCTCCCAGCCCCGCATGTGTGGCTCTATATTTTGTGACGTGTTTGCCTTTTAGAGCCCTTGATGTTCATTCATCCATCTAAGAAAGGCTCGCCAAGGGGTGAGGAGGAGGCAGGCACGGAGATTCTTCTCTGTCTCTTCAAGGACAGCCACTTACACGACGCAGTGATGAGCACTGGTGCCCGAGATCAGGGACCTTACAGTCGAGTGGAGAGGAGGAGACTAACCCAGCGGAAACGTCCCTCTCTGTGACTCATTCATGCGGTACCATCATGCTCCAGACTGGCGGGCACCCAGAGCTCAAGGAGAAACAGTCTCTGCCCTCCGGGGCCCATGTATGACTGGGAGGCATAGGTATGCAAGGGGACTGTTCCCCCATAACGTGGCAGGTGTGATGAACACCCCAATGTGCCTAGGCTGAGTCTCCAGGGCGAGTTCCAGAGAGCAGTGAATTTTTAGTTTCGTTTTTAAGGACAAAATGAGTCTTCCTCACGGAGAAGGTGGTTTGAGCAGCAGAAACAACAGGTGCACAATTGCGGAAGCGTGCTGATCTGAGGGGCTTCTGATGGGGAACGTGGGACACAGGAGACTGGAGAGGACTGGAGCTTCGTGTGAGCAGAGAGAAAGGACCGGAGGATGTAGTTGAAAAGAAACCGATGTGCATGTTAGAAAGAACATGGAGAAAAGGGTGGAGAGAATGGGCTGGTGGGGAAGAAGTGAGAGACTGAGGCCACAGACCAAGATGGAGACCCTTACAATCATCTGGGTGCGAGGCGACCAAGGAAAGAAGCCGGATAGTGAAGATGTCCGTGAAATCAAGTCCACGGGGCTTATCGACTCCCTGGAGGTCATGGTGAGAGAGAGGGCGGTGACCTAGGGCTTCTGTTGGCTAGCTGCGTGACCCGTGCAAAGAGAGGCATGGAGGGGAGAGAGCGTGCTGCGCCCAGACACTTAGAAAAAGGTTCCATGTGGCCCACACACGTGGAGGGAGGGAAGGTGGCTGCAGGTGAGGCTGGAGAGAGACTTGGGGGCAGATCTTGGAAGATTTAAGAAGTGTAACATTCCCTTCTGCCAGCTTTCCAGTGCCCCAGAAGGGCTTTAAGTAGGAGCAACATACGGATGGATTTGTATTTCTGAATTATCACTAAGTTTATAGGTGATGGTGGATAGGCCTGCCCTGGAAGGGCTATCATTTGAAGAAGAGGGTCAAAGGCTGAACCCCGTGAAGTAATCGTATCTAAGATGTAATGTGAAGGGCTTGGGAGAGAGGAACAAAGGGAAGACTATCGAAACTCTAAAGTGAGTGGTTCTGAAAAGGAGAGAGAAACTTGGGCTGGAGTAAATGCAGCCAAGGCCTTAGGAACAGATGATAGGCTTATGGGAGGTGGGGAAGGTATTTAATTCAGTGACTTGGCCTCTTTCTCTGTGGAAGAGGATACAGGAAACCTCAGAACCAGCCATCCAGTGCGTTGCCTTACCCATGAGATGACGGGAAGTGCCTAACCACAGCGATCCCTGGGGGCCAGCAGGTGGAGAGGGAAGAACTTTGAGTCTTTCCAGGGAACTGCAACGTCTTTTGCAGAGAAGGCGCCTCCCAGTCCCCAGCACCAACCCAGCCGGACTTGCCTGCTGACATCTCTTCCTGGGAAGACTTTGACACAAAGCCAAAAAGACCAATGGTGAGACAAAGTAAATTCTAGCTTCTGTTTAACAGAGAGATGATGGAGACCTGGGGCAGAGCTGGGGACGTGGGAAGAGCTGGGACACTTGTCAGGTGGGTCTGAGTCTCTCCAGCTACTGCCGTTCCTGGGCTGTGTGTGCTTTGGCCTCATTCACCCCCGTTGTCTTGGAGACCTGACTCCCAGTTGGCCGGCGAGCCACCTGCAGCCACCCCCGCCCCCTCCACGACCTCGCTGCACAACAGAGAATGATGTCATGGGTTATGCTTGTCTTTTAATGGCTCCTTAAAATTCCGGTCCCATCCCAGCACTCACACAGCTATTTCAGCTGAGGGTTTAATCAGTAGGTCCGAGATGTGAGCTGGGCCGTGCACAAAGGAGCAATCTACTTGGTGGCTTTTTCCACGGGACGTGGACAGTGTGTGCCCCCTGCCAGCCTGCGCTGGCTCCTGCCTGCCTTTACCTCACCAGCAATTCAGTGCAGCAAATATTGTTCCAAGAGCCCGTTCTGTGCCATGAGCTGGCACCAAAAAGGTGCACCTTGTTCTTTGTCTTGAGAAATCAGGGCCAGGGCTGGGCATGAAGAAACATGGCTTTGATGAGCACTGACTGCCGGGCCCACCAGATCCTGCTGCTCCTCATCACAGCCTGAAAGGCTCACAGAGTGGCATTTAGCAGGTACCTGGGCATGACTTCTGGCTGAAAAAGAAAATATGTACGCACATGCACATATGCATAGAGCACACAGGCATATTACGTACTTTTGTCTTCAACTGAAGTGGATAGAGCCGGGAAGAAAGTCCTATCGCTCAGTGAGCGATGGAGGGAGTCACCACTGGTGTGATGCCGAATTCGTTTATCACATGAGCTGGTTGTCACCTTGGAAAGCAGATGCCTTGGTCTTTGGAGGCAGGAAGATCAAGGTTCAAATCCCAGCTTTACCAATTCCCAGCTGGGTCATGGGAGAGTTAATTACTGGAGAAACAGTCTCTGGGTTGGTCAAAAATTCTGCGTAGACAGAGACTGGGTTGGTCAAAAATTCTGCTTAGTTTTTTTTCCGTAAACTAAAAGACACAATTTTCATTTCCACCAGTAACTTTATAGATTTGGATATTCCGAGTATGTCAGCTGTCTCCCACATGGTATAACGTTGGTTGTTCTCAATTAATGTCTCTATCTGATCGTTATCAACTTCAACTGGTCTACCCGACCGTGGAGCATCATCCAGCGATTTACAAACCACTTTTGACATGTTCAGTCAGTCACAGAACCTTCTCCATACACTGCACAAATCTTCTTTTGTGTTCCAGTTATGTTTTTAACCTTTCTTGAAATAATAAAGCGTAATATGCTGAAAATGTCACTTATTTTCTTCCATCTTCCATATTAAAATGGCCACACAAAAATTCACCAATTTTGATAAGTTTTTAAAAAATACATGCTGACATGATGGCTGTCACAATGCAATCTAACAAAATTGTTTCCAGCGAAATTCAAGACAACTAAGCGCTACTAGAGCCGTCTTACGGGAAAAAAATGAATGAAGTTTTTGGCTAACTCAATATTTTACTGGGTGACATCCATTTTTATAAGCCCTATACACAAATCGTTGCATTCAGTCCCTGCAACAGCCAGCCAGGTAGACATCGCAACACTGACTTCACAGGGTAGTGTCGGGGGTGAGAGGTGTCAATGCCGAGGGCGCCAGCACGCCTCCTGCAAACTCATAGGGGCCGCAGCTGGTCTTTGCACCACTAGGGTGAGACACAGGAGAGGTAAACTTGGATGGTATATAGAGGCCAGGCTGCAGGAGTACTGCCGCTGGAGCCTGGGGTGCTGGGGGCACCCTGGGAGTGAGGGAGGGGGTGGAGGAGGAAGGGGAGGGTGAGGGGGAGGGAGGGGGAGGGAGGGGGGAGGAGGTGGCTGTGCTCAGATCGGCTCTGAGGAGACACTCCAGGCATATTGTGCCTGTGTCATAAGTTGGTCCACCTCAGTGCCTCAGTTTCCTCATCAGTGAAATGGGTACAGTAATATTCCAGCCTCGGAAACTGGGTGGATTAGGTGAGATAGCGTACAAAGCCGTCAGCGCAGCGCTGGGCACAGAGAGAGTACTCTGTAGCTGTTGTCCCCAAGCCTAAAACCAGGGACGTGTGTTTATTTGCTCCCACCTTCTTTGACCAAGTGTTCGCCCAGTCTGTGTAACTGACGGGCCCTGTTTGTGGTTGTGTGGGTCTGGGAGGATACAGGTTAATTTAAAGACACATACGCTTTTCTCAACAGCCTACAGTTTTCTTAGGGCAATTTACGTCCAGGAAACTATTAAAGAGGAGTAAGATTATTGCCCAGTGTCTAAGGCAATTTCCCCGATGTCACACCCAAGGTCTTCCTAACTCCGCGAGGCCAACCCTGCTTGCGGTTCCTGGGGAAAGGAGGTGAACTGGGTCCGCTTACAGTTACAGTGGAAGAAGTCTTGGGTGGACCCCCCCATCAGCCTCCTGTGACCCCCAATCCTCCCTTTCAGGAGGTTTCTGAGTGGAGCTTTTCATTTCCTTCCCTGCTGTTTTGATGTTGACTTTCACCAGTAGCTGCATGAAGACCATTCGTTTCTGTTCCCAGGGAAGATGCGCCCAACTCGCTCTCTTCTTAGGGCCACAGAGCAGGGATGCCCTGTGCTCACGTTGTTAAAAATCCCCTTAGGGCACCTGCCCGTTCACTGCCTGTCTTCCCAGCGGGTCGATCATGAGTGTCACCAGCGCTGGGCAATGGTGCGTCTTTTACTCTTGCCGCCCGACCCCCCAGCCCTGGGAGCTTATTCCCCATCAGGTTTGTTTCCGATTAATTAATTATTGAAGCGCTTCTTAAGCATCTGCACTCGGCCAGGCATTGTGCTTAAGATGGGAACGCACAGATGAGCCAGGCAGTCCTTCCTCAGAGTCTCATGCGAGACAGGCAAGGCAGCAGCTGCAGACAAGAAGGACAGGTCCTGGGACAGGTGCAGGAGGGAGGCAGCATCTGAATGGAGCCAGGTGTTCGAGGAAGCCTTCCCAGCCCAGCGGAGGCTTGAGCTGAGTTGTAAAGCATGAGCGGCAGTTTGGCAGCCACAAAAGGAAGTGACGGCAGAGTCATCGCAAATACCAACGTTCGGCCGAGGTCAAGAGTGTGGAGAGGGGGGAAGAAGGGGCGGGGCTGCAGAGATGGGCCACGATCGGCCTGTTACGACTCACGGTAGAGATGACATTGTTCTTTGTCACAGAGGGGGCAATGGAGAGGTTTCCTCTCGTCCCCAAGTTAGGTAGTGTCGGAGTTGGACGGAGGCCTGCGGACTTGAGCCAGAAGTATTAGGGGAAAGGAATTCTCATTGCCTCTGCGTGTCCTTATTTTCCTCGATGGCCTTTCTTCCCTCTTCTTGTGACTTCCATGCCTTTGCCGAATCGCCCCTTTGTGCCCTTCCCAGGACTCACTACGTTTTCTCTGTGGATCCGGCCCCTGGGGTGTACGGACCAGCCCTTTCTCCTCTGCCCCATCTTAGCTGCTGCGGTTGGAGGCACTACATGTTTTTGGTGGATTTAGTCATGTGCTCAGTACCCGTCCTCTGGGTAAGACATAAAATTAAGGTCCATGTGTAGTTCTGCGGTAAGAATTCCCCCAGCAGCTATTCTCAAAGGCAAATGGGCACTTTGAACATCCAAGCAATGACCCTAAGTGCCGCCTATGTTCCAGGAGCTGAGCTAAGAGTCGGGGACAGAGATGAGCGGGGTACGTTTGCCACCCCCCCCGCCTTTATAGACAGGCCCACAAGCAGGTCATTTCCACGCAGCATGGCGAGGCCTCTTCCTGGATGCACCGAGTCAGATGGTCCCGGGCGGGGAGGGCGGAGGGGGTACTTAGATTTTTAACAGTCACTCTGGGTGATTTTTCTGCTCACTGAACTTTGAGAACTGCCGCTCAAGTGGCGAGGAAGGAATTGTCACTCAATTCTAATTACTTTTCACATGAGAATCCCACATATGTTCTTCATTTGAGATGGCAACTGTTTAAACTCCGAAATAGTCCCCAAATATAAAAATAGTGCTAGTTATTCTGTCTTGTTTACTATGCTCCCAGGACTGAATGGCCCAACAACGTCGTGACATCTGTATTATCCCCCTCACGGGTGATGGTTGCTGCGGGTAAGTAACATGTTAGTAAATGTCCCTGACCCAAGCACCTCTACAGCTCCGACTGAGACACTTGTCTCCTTGTCTCTGTGCTGTGACTCCAGGTCCACCACCCACATCTCTCCCCGCCCCGAGGCCTCCTGGAGGATGAGCCAATTGGCCCAGTGGCTGCCCGTGTGATGGAGAGACAGCGGGGGCCGGGGTGGGGGAGGGGACAGTGGCGTGCTGGAGGTCATGGCGGCCATGGAGCGGCCCTCAGCCTACCGTGCTCCCCTCCAGACCTTATTTGTTGCCTTCCTGTTTCTGTGTTTACATCCCACCTTGCAATTAAGCAATCAGCTTTTTCTCGGTGATTATTCACGGGCTCAGCTGGCAAAAGTCACTTGATCTTTGGCTCTGCGCCTTCTAATCAGAGTGTCACCCGATGCATGTGTGAATCTCTCAGAAACCCTGCCATCCTGCTGGGCATGCTAGCGTTCGAGCCAGGTCCAGCACTGTGCCCTCAGTTGCAGCCGCTCCTCCTGGCCCAGCCAGGGTGACTGTCATCTGAAGTTCCTCCCCAGGACACTGGGCTCTGTAGACTTTGTTGAGAGCTGCTGGGCCCGTTATACCGGGGAGGAGGGCGCTGCCCCCTGCTCATACCCAGTGGGAGTCACATCAGCCCCTGAGAGTGGAAGGGAGCCCACCCGGGAGGGGTCTGCACCCCCATGAGCGTGTCCTTGTAGAATGTGCCCTGATGCTGGACAAGGTGCCTGAGAAGACCTGGTGCCCAGTGAACCACTGGGAGGAGACTGAATCAGGGCCACTAACCTTGACATTTATGAGGTGTTTAAACAAAAAGCAAACAAGCACACAGCTGAAATGTCTCACCTATTTACTAAATAGGCTTTTGAAAAATATACACGCCGAAGGTTTGTAATGAGGACAGGCTAGTCTGTGAAAGCCATCCGGTCGTTCTTCTGGGCTCGGCCCCTTTCCTCTCCCCTCTCCTGTGTCTCTACATTTCATACGCTCTTCACCAGGACACTCAGCTCCCGTCTCTGCGTCTTCTGCCCCTGCCTCCCTCTTCATCACACTTTGACAATCCCCCAGTCCGTGTGTAATCCGGGCAGGAGTTCGATTCGATTTTCTATCGTTCCCAGGGGAGGGTGCACTGTGATCAAAAAGAAGCATCAGGAATGATGGGGGCACCTCGGGACTCTGCCCGGACACAACTGGCTACTTTCCATACCTCCTGCCTCCCCTCTGCTGTTCCGAGGATTTCACACACGTGCCTTTAATTTAAAAACGGTGAATGTGGAAGCAAGCTGGAGCTCAGATCCCACGTCACTTGGAACCAGCGTTTGTCACCTCTAAAAGGATTACCTTCGCGGAATTCACGAGGCCCTTGTGATGTCTGAGGTTTGCTGGCTGGTGAGTGAAGAATAGGTGTGGGAGCGTGACGCCCCTCTGTTCTGTGCAGGGCTCCTCCCCGAGGCTCCCATGAGCAAACCCCAGGGCCCGATGACATCTTCTGCCGGGGCCTGTGGTCCACCTTCGGCAAGCTCACCCCTCACACACCAGTCGGATCCTGTTCCCGATGGCGGAGGAGGAGGAAAAGGAGGAAAAGGAGTTGAGGAAGGCAGGGTGAAGGTGGTGGTGGCAGTAGGGGGCACAAATAAGTCAAAGTGCTGCTTAGAAGAGGACATGGTTCTCCCTGGCTGGTGCGGCTCAGTGGATTGAACGCCAGCCTGTGAACCAAAAGGTTGCAGGTTTGATTCCCAGTCAGGGCACATGCCTGGGTTGCAGGCCAGGTCCCTGGGTGGGGGTATGCGAGAGGCAACTGGTAGATGTATCTCTCTTACATTGATGGTTCTCTCCCTCTCTTTCTCTCTCCTTTCCCTTCTCTCTAAAGGAAATAAAATTAAAACAAAAAAAAAGCAAAGGAGAGGACATGGTTCACCAGGTCAGAGAGAAAAGCCTGGAAATCCACCCATTCAGTTAATATTTATTTGTTGGGCAGCTACTGTTTGCCAGGCGTAGCGATCAGTGCTGAGAACACAGAGGGACAAAGTCACAGTGTTGGCTGCCAGGGACGCGTCCTCTGCTTTAGAGCGGAGTTGCTCAGTCGTCACCGTGCACCCAGATTAGCTGGGGATCTGTAACCGGGATTCTGACTCGGCAGGTGTGGGCGGGGCCTGAGGCGCTGCATCTCTAACAAGCTCGGAGGAGGTGCCCTGCTGTTGGTCCATGGATAGCACGCTGAAGACCAAGGATCGCGAGGTCAAAGTGAGTCTTGAAGGGGCTAAAAATCCTGGAGGGTGGAGGAAAACCCAAACTGAGTCAGCAGCCAAACCATATGGGAGAAGAGTTGAGCACAGTAGTGGGGGGTGGGGGGCAGGCACTTGAGGAATCCAGGGGGCAGGAAATGGAAATGGAGGGAAAGAAAAGACAGAGACTGGGAGAGATGGAAGCCAAAGGAGCTCGTGGGAGGAGCTGGCCAAGAGGTGGAGTGTTTGAATTCTGCAGATCAAGATTCAAGGCCTAATGCTCCCCTTCCTCCAGGAACAGGCTCCCCACAGAAGCCAGGACGGGACTGGCAAGACCGTCAGCTGAAACCAGGAGAGCGAGGAGGTCAGGAATGGAAAGGCCTCCGAGTTTGGGCCTGCCACATTAGAAGAAGAAAGAGAGACAGAAAACGAGCCTGTCAATAACACCTCGTTGTTATGTACCAAGAGCAGGGAGAGTCAGTGTGGATTAGTGAAAAGTACCAATTATAGGGAGAAATGGCGATACATTCTTCTTCAGGGACCTCCTTCAATGAAGAGGCGACAATAGTTTGTAGTTAGCCTGACAATACACAGGTACTGTGTAAATGGAGCTTTTGAGATGGCTAAGGGTGCTTGAAAACAGCTCTTCCTCATGTGGTTGGAATACCCCCCCCCCCAACCCTGCCGCCGGCAGTGTGAAGTCATGAGTCAGTGCCGTCCAAATAAAGAAGGCTGCCCTGGGCCTGCAGCTCCACCGTGGTCCCGGGGCTGGGCGGACCAGCCACGGGTCTGATGAACCTCCCCTCCAGCCTTCCTTCCCCCTTCTCACTTGTTCTCCTGTCTCGGCATTCGGTGGGCCCCGCCAACCCATAATAACACAGTGATGAGATGCGGGGTCCTGGGTTTGGCTCCCAGTAATCAGAAAAGTCTGTGCAACCAAACGTGGGGCCAGTGGCTCGGAGGCTCTCTTGCTGTTGCAAAGGCGTGTCGCCGAGAAGGGAAGGCCAGACCCCATCTGCTGGTCTCTGTGCCTGACGGTCCTGTCTCCTACAGCCCTTGGTTCTCTCTCGCTTGCCTCACAGGTGGGTTTTCTCTGGGTGTCCTGCTCTCATCAGCAGATGACACAGTTGTCACTGGAGAAGGAACAGCAGGCCGGAAGGGAAAAGACCAGGGGTTAACTGCTGGAGGAGAGGCACACAGTGGCTTCCATGGCTCCTGAAACAGGCCTCCTGCAGAGGAGAAAACTGGGGGTGGGGGTGGAGGGATGAGGGGCAGCTTTCTTTCCCCCATCCCCTAAGAGAGTGGGTAGAGATCCCCGCGCTGTGAGGAAGGGATCGCACAAGAGCAGTTATGGCTGGGACGGTGCCAGACAGGCCGTGAGAACTGCCAGGGCTCTAGAGGGCAGGAGGGGCTTCATTCCTCTTGGGATTTTGGGGCACGATGCCACATCAGAGCCCCTCGACGTCACGTTCCTCCCTCTGAGGCTGAGTTTCTTCACCAGGGATCCATCACGGCTGCCGGACCGATGGAGCCCACGCTTCCCGCGTCAAAACTCGCCCACCTTGGGCCTTGACTTCCCAGGTGCCCGTAAGGCCTGTCAGCTGATGGAACCCAGCCCGCCCAGGTTGTACAGGATAACCTCCCTTACTTAAAGTCAGCTTCAATCGAATTTACAAAATATCTTTGCGGTAACACCTAGGTGAGTGGTTGAGTGGATGACCGGGGACTGTCACCTCGCCAAGCACAACACAGAGAACTGACCCTCATGCCCACTGACCAGAGCTCCCTGAATGCTCGGGCCATGGTGCCACCTCTGCCTCCGCAAGCCTGGTGTTAAGCTGCCCCGAGGCCTACCCTCCGTCGCTATTTGTTGAATAAGTGCGCCTGTGCAAGTCGGACTGTTATAGAGTTCCTTGAGGGTCCTTCTACGTCATTTGAGTTTTATACCAAATGCAGTGGGGAGCCTTTGAGGGACCTTGAGCCGAGGGGAGGGGATGCAGCCGCTGCTTCCTCTGTTGAAGCCTCGTGCAGGCAGATCGCTCCTGTCTGAGGAAGGGTGGCATGGGGTCCGACGCCCGCGCCCTGGGGGCAGGTCGCTCTTGTTCTCCAGACGTTTCCCTTGAGTTCCTTCTAAAGGGTAGAGACTCCCTGGGGGATGTGTTCCAGACAGGCTGCTAAATTTAGTCCTCTGCCTTTTTACAAAAGCAAACCAAACCATGGCATTTTACCCTGAAATGATACCCAGGCTTTTGAGAAGCGCGGATCCCCCATGTGGTTGAAGCAGAGGGTCCCTCTCGGATGGGACCTGGGGGCTCTGTTCTTGTGGCTGCTATTCTGGGGAGGGGTTTGTGAGAACATTCCCATGGTGGCTGGGTCATGACCTGGACAGAGACAGTGAGAGCAGATACTGGCCTAGCTGGAGTCCCTGCCCTCGAGCCTCCTCTCCCAGTGAAACTCGCCAGGCTGCCGTAGACGCGAAGCCAGGGCTTTTCGCATCTTGATCAGAAAACCAACAACAAGGTGCTCAATGCACTGCTGTACATCCAAGCCCCGCCCAGAGCCTCGGTGAAACCCCATCAGGACGCCGGCTGCGTGCAGATCGGGGGTTCTCACAGAGCCCACGTCCCGCGTGCCCCTGCCGATCTCCCAAAGCAAGACTCGGCCCACCCAGGACGGAGTCAGGACAAAGGGCCACTGGTAACTTCAAACATGGATGCACACGCTCTTTCTTCTTTCAACACTCCGATCAGTAAATGGTCTCAGAGCCCCTCCCTTCACCTAAAGCCATCGTCTTTGCTTGGGAAAACACTTAATATTACTTTCCGTCACATCATTATTCTAATTCTTAATGAGATTTAGGGGTTTTCCTGCTGCTTCTGGGATTCCTTGAGGTTGTTTGAAGAGTCCCCATGGGGCCTACAGACTGTGGATGGGAGCCTCACTCCTTGGCTATGTGATCACACTGAACGGAAGGACTGGAGGCCCCTGGGGGCTGACCGGTTCATCCTGTGGTCCCAGGCTGCCTCCAACCAAATTCAGTTCCAATCAGTTCAACCAGTATTAACTACCCCCTCCCCGCACGCCATTCCCTGTGAATAAAAAGGCAGGTTGGACGTGGTTCTCCACCCTCAAGGAACACTGCTAAGGTGAGGCGACAGATACAGGCTGGGATACTATGGACGGTCTGGGCAAAGCTAAAGACATGCCCAGGGCGCCGTGTGACCCTGGAGGAGGGCACTGACCCCACTGTGGCCAGAACAGGCCTTCCAGGATGGAGACACCGGCACTGAGTCTTGAAGGAGGAGAAAGAGTTTCCAGGCGATGAAGAGGATGAAGAGGAGAGAAGGGTGTTCAAAGCAGAGGGAGTAGAACGTACAGTCACAGAGCCCAAAACAGCTTGGTCGGAGGCAGGGAACGGCCTCGACCAGTGCTGTCGGAGGCAGCAGTGAGAGCCCACGGGGCAAGCATCCTGCCCTTTATCTGGGAAGCAAGTGGCATGGTCAGGCTTGGTTTTACAGATACGTCTGTCTACCTGGAGGACGTTTTGGAAGAAAGCAAGACCAGAGGCAGTTAGGACTAACCCTGCTGTTCGGGTGAAAGATGGTATGTCCTTGGCCTTGGAGAAGAGAGGACAGCTTAAGGAAATATTGGAGAGACATCATCAGGCCTTGAAGATTTGGATACCCTCTCCCGCAACATTTGGAGGCAGCCCCCCTGATGCGGCGGAATTCCTTCTCCAGTTGAGCCCGAATCCTTCCCGATGCAACGTGAGCACGTCCCACTGGGTGCAGCCGCTCACAGACTCAGGGAAGTTAGAGCTAGACCCTCAGGTGCAATCTTCATGTCCCACTGCTGGATCTGATGCTTGCCTGATTCTCTGTAACTCCACCTGAATGAGCTAAATGTAGCTGGCGTGGGAAAGCCCGGCTGAGGGCCTAGGAGAGCCTTGGACCCCTCCCCCAGCCCGCTCCGCCCCTGCCTGGCTTCTCGGCAAGGCCCTGGCTCCCTTCAGAGCCAGGAGGGAGCCGTGCTCCACCAGATGATTAACAGTCTAAATAGGGGCGCGGAAGCCCCGGTTACCCTGTGTCTGCCAAGTCCCCGTGCACGATGCAGGTTGAACCGTTACTAGGTGGGCATCTGGTGTCTCGTCTGTCGGGGGAGCTAATCATGTGCTCACTGCATGACGCTCACAGGAATCTGTGGATCTGGCTGTGCCTGGGGAGGAAGTGACCAGGGAGGGTCAGCCATGTGGCGCGGGTGCTGGGGCATGGGCAGGACGTGACCACTTTCTGTCCCCCTCCCTGTCCCTCTCATCCTGGGGTGGCTCTGGAGCTGAAGGTGGGGTGCCCAAGTACAGCACCTAGACCCTCCAAGGAGCCCCTCAACCCCAGACCGGGGAAAGAAGGAGAAGCCAGTGTGTCCCTCCCTGCCGGCCCTGGCCTCAGCATCTGGAGCCCCCTGCCCTGCACCT
This sequence comes from Mormoops blainvillei, assembly GCA_004026545.1. Taxonomy (NCBI): domain Eukaryota; kingdom Metazoa; phylum Chordata; class Mammalia; order Chiroptera; family Mormoopidae; genus Mormoops; species Mormoops blainvillei. The sequence goes on from PVJD01013418.1 coordinate 14,994, forward strand.
GGAAGACGCCTCACCTGCACCCTCGGGAAGCAGTGAGGGCTGAGTGTGGGAAGAGCTGGCCCTACGTGGGCTCCCCGAGGCCCTAGGCAAGCACTACTCGTGGTCCCCAGGAGGCAGATTAGTGAGACATGAGGGTAAAGCGTTACGGGGCGACCCGAGCCCCTGGCAGACAGCCCTGCGGTGCTCAGTGCCACCCCTCCCGGCGGAACCACAGGAAATGTGGCTTCTGAGCACTTCCTGAGGAAGCTGAAACTTTTTTTCAATAGTAAGGAGACATTCTGACTGTGGGGGGTGAGGGCGGCTTCTCGGAGGCTACGTTTCCTCCGAGTGTATGGAACCTCACTTCTGCCGTCTGCGCCTGGAGTCGGGACCCCTCTCTCTGTAAGGGGAGCCCCATCTGGGCCCGGAAGCCCAGGTCCTCCGCTTCCCTGGGCACACATGGAGGAGGAGGAGCTGTGGGAGCTGGAGCAGGAGGAGTGTGGGGGCCGCGCCAGCAGTATGATTTATTCTAGAAGGCAATCATGAGCTGTAGGCTCTCTGTTGTGCTTTCTCCTGCCCCGCACCCTCAGGGAGTCCCCAAAATATCAGGGAGGAGATATTTTGGTTCTATCTTCATTTCAAAGATGAAGAAACTGAGTCACAAAATGACAATCTTTGTGGACAGAGAACAGGAGTGGGGGTGAGGAGGCGTGGTTTTCAGCCACCAACGTGGGTGGACTTGCCGAGGCCCACGCCTGTCGTCTGTGAAACAAACAGGCCAGGTGAGATGGGCAGTTCCCAGGCTGGAGTTCCCGGGACCCCGCGTGTCTGTGGGTCCTCCAAAGGGGTGCAGCGGGGCCAGGAGGGCGGGGCTCAAGAACTGCCCTGCCTACTCCCACCAGAGCACCCCACTTTTACCTGTTATGTTTTGGGGTCCCATGTGGAATTTCGTTTGAGGACAGAGTTTCTCAGTCTGCGGAAAAGTTTGAAAACTGCTGGACTCAACAGTGTCCAACCAAGACCCCCTCCATTTGTGAATTCTGACTTTCTTGAGCCAGGTCTCCTCAGCCACAACCCAGTGTCCTCTCCACCTCCCCTCTGGGATGGGGTGTGGCCAAGGAGCCGGCGGCTTCCCCTCTCCAGACTGGCCGCCTTCACCGTGATCAGAAGCACCTGCCCCGTGAAGGTGGCGTGGAAACCGGGGTGTTTTTCATCCCGGTGTCTCCAGGGCTGGACCTGCTGGCTGACTCTGTCCCATTTGCTATCAGGCCCTGTAATTATGTTTTATGTTCACGTGGGGAAAATACAGTTGGGGCAAAAGTTAAGTTTTAGTTGCAATACTGGGATTTACAGCCTCAGTTTTATCGAGTTTGCTCTTGTCTCCAACCTGTTGGGGCGACCAGGGAAGCGAAGCTCTGAGGGGCCTGCGACAGGCAGACTGGGGACTAGCTGAGCGGAAAGACAGTATACCAACCTCACTTGATTGTGTGGCAATGAGCTACACCCCCTGAACAGAGGGGACATTTGAAAACCAGCTGTGCTCTTCCACTCAGAGGGCGCCAATGTCTCTCGCCCGAACCTCAGGGTGCAGAGGTTGGCAGGTTGGCTAGCTGGCGTTATAAACCCCCCAGAGTTCTTACTAGACCCTCTGAGAGGCACCGAGACCCAGCGTGACAGTAGCCTTGGGGCGGGCGGTGGCAGCTTTGCTGACAGGAACTGGCGGTTGGGGCGGTAGTGTTGGCTCTGTAGGGAGCCGTGCTGATGACAGCGGTGGTGGCCTGGGGATCGTCGCTTGGCTGTGGCAGCTGTGCTTGCTGGGGTTAGTGATATAGTGACAGACGTGTGGGCCCAGCACTTCAGTTTCCGGGGCCAGCACGGATGAAAGCGTCGCCCTTGGGACATCCGAGGATACCAGCGTGGTGGCAGAGGTGGGCATCTGTGGCACTGCTGTCATTTTGATGGCCAGAATGAGCCACATTTGAGGCTGAGGGAAATGGCACAGGTGCACACAGCTGTTTTCTTGGAATCTAGGAGACGCCACCTGGTGATGGTGGGTGGAGTGTGAAGGGACCCAGAATTTCCATAGGCTGGAAGGGAGTGGGGAGGGAAGAGTCCTGATTTGTGCCTGTGGCCATGGTGTCCCCATGAAGGCTGGGCTGGGGTGATGTGGTCACACTAAAGCTGGAGCACCTGTCCCCCAGCTGGAGTGGACAGAGACATGTGTCCACCACACCAGGTTGCCAGGAATCTCAAAGATGGCACTCGAAAAAGACAGACATTTCTGAAAGGCAGAGAAGGTGCTGGACATCGATCCTTGGTGAGAGGACAAGGGGCCATGGGGCCCTCAGAAAGCTACTATGTGCCAGGAGGGCTTCTGCCGCCTCGGGCCCCACGGCTGGCCTCATCGGGACTCCAGGAAGCACTCTCTGCTCCAAACCTTTGCTGTTCTCTTAACAAGTTCCTTCCTTTTCTTTTTCCAAGGCCAAAGGAGTATTGGCGTGATCTGTTCCCACAACTCAATTTAGTTTCTCTCAGTTCAATTCAACAAATATTTACCGAATAAGGCAGCCTTGAGCCTGGTTGTATGGAGTACCCGCATGAGCTGGCCACTGTAAACCCAGCAAACGTACAAGTTCTAGGGGGGCAGAGGAAGGAAGACAGGCGCACATATGTCAGACACACACACACACACACACTCACACGCACACACACACATGCACGCCTTTCAAGTTCATCTACCTCTAAAACACCTTGGGGGAAAGAGGCGGGGAAATAAGGAGGTTGATACTGTTCTTAGCATCTTTGAGGAGGCTTAACTAGGACACCTTTCTCTCCCTACAGCAGAGGGACGGAAGGGAGGCAGGTGACACACGATCTGTTTGTTCTTTCCCCTTCTCCTTACAATATAACTCAAAGTTGTGTGAGTTTTACCGAAAGGCTAAGATCATTAGATAAAGTTATGGGATGAGCCAGGAAGGTATATTCCAGACCTAATCCCCGCTACCTGTGAATGTGACCTTATTTGGAAATAGGGTCCAAATGGAATCCAGTAATCAGAATGAGGCCACCCTAGATTAGGGTGGTCCCTAGTCCAATCACTAACATTCTCTAAGAGGAGGGAAGCTCGGGCACAGACACAGAGGGGACAGCTCCATATGATGACAGGCGTGAGGTTGAATTGATGTACCTACAAGCCACGGAAGAGCCCCAGGTGCCAGCAGCTGCCACCTGCCAGGGAGAGGTGGGGAAGGGCTCTCCCCTACAGTTTCTGGGGGAGCGTGGACCTGCTGACACCTTGATTTTGAACTTCCAGCTTCCAGAGCTGTGAGACAATATACTTCTCTTGTTTTAAGCCACCCAGCTTCGTATGTCAGCCCTAGAAAATGAATACAGATACAATCACCTCATAGAATGGAAAAAACTTAAAGCTGTAGCTAAGTACCATTTTTCACCTGGTCAAGGGAAGAAAATTACCCGAGGAGCTTGATCCTTCACTGGAGACCCTCCTTGGCACACTGCCACCCCACTCTCCCTCTCTTGTCCTCAGGGCTGTGTCTTTGTGACTGTCCCTCCTTGCTTCTTATTTTCTTGGTGGCTCTCCCCACATCCACATGTGGCCCATAAGGATCAGCCTTCCCCCCAAATTTGTCACCTCCCCCAGCAGTTCATTGCTTCACACTTTATTTATTCAAGGTAGAGTGACACCCTAGGTCAGAGCCTCCAGTAAGACAGTCACAGGACCCTGCCTCTCCGGAGTGGGGATGGTGGCTTAGATGCGCATACACTCCACATACGCCCTTCTCAACTGGCGCCCAGTCCCCCTGCAGAGCACTTCATATTTCCAGGTGTCTTAGGGCCACACCCCCCATCAGAAATGCTCCGAGCCCCTGCGTGCTCTCAGCCAAGGGTGGCAAACCCTTGGCTTGAGGCTCTGCCTGAATTATACACGCAGTGCTATCTCTTCACTTTTCTGGATCCCTGCCCCTCTCACCACGTGAGCAAGTCATGAAACAAAAAATAGTTAGTGACAGATTTGGGATGTGAGCTCTTTGGAGCAGAAGACACTCTGAAAGCCTTGCCAGGGTGAGAGTCTGTATCCAAGTTGGCTGTGTCTTCCCCTCGGCAAACCTACGGGCTGAGCAGATGCCTGGGGTCGAGCGTGACTGAGAAGAGAGTACTCGTTTCGTTGGACTTAGTGACCTGGGAGTGGAGAGAAACAAAACGAATTTGTTTTTCATTTTTTTAAACTGTAATTTCTATTATCAGCTCCTCCTCGGGGATGGCGCCACGCTCACGGCACCAATGGCAGGTCCCAGGGCCCTGCAGTGATGCTTTCCCTGGGGTGCACACTCCCAGAGCCGGTCCGGCAGGGGCCGGAGCCCGCGTTCCTGAAGGCTGGGTGCATTCCCAGTTGCTGGCTGGCCGTGGCAAGCGGTCACCTCAACCACGCGGTGCTAAGGAAGCAAATGCTGTTCCCAGCCGCCTCCCACGGTTCCGCTCTGTTCCGGTGTCTTATTTTCTCTGGGCCTTCTGGCAAATCCTCTATTTATCCTGCTTTTTCTCTGTCCCACCTGTTGACGGTGTTCTTTAGGCCCTAGGTTTTCACTCCACTGCCCAACCCTTTCGACGCCCGTAGTTACTATCTACCCAGTTACTCTTGATACCAGGTAATTTGGTTTCCGATTGTAGGGCATTAGATGGATTTAAAGATGTCGGTGTCTTGCTGTGTATGTGTAGATTGCAGGCAAACCCTCCCACCGTCACCATCCTTTAAGTGTACAGAGCGTGCTGCCCACCTGCTGCCCACCTGCTACCTGCCTGCTGGAGCCACGGGCCCTGCCACTTCCCCGCGTGCCCTCCAGGGGCGCCCTTGGCGCTGCCTGACTGCAGCCTCACTCCAGACTGGGCAGGTTCACCCAGGGTGCTGGCCACTCCGTGCGCTCTGATACCGTGCATCGGTCTGCATCCCAGCCCGCTCGGCCTCATGACCAGGGTTCCCCCCATCCAGCTTTGTCAGGCAGAATGGTCTTTACTCTTGCTGTTATTAAGCTTAAGATGGAGATCCTGGGTGACTCAGAAAACCAACAAAAGATTCATGGAACCTCTTCTGGGCTTTGGTCCAGCTCCCTTTTGGAATTAAGAAAGTGTGTGCGAGGGGTGGAGGTATAAGCAGGTGGGCGGCGGGAAGGTCAAGGGAGAACAGTCTGCTTAACACTGGCGGGCTTGGGAGCAGAGAGCTGGGGCCAGGTGCCACGAGGGGAAAGTTCTGAACACGGTATAGCTCTTTCAGTGTGGTTTTGTGCCCCTTTGCATTCCCATCTATGAGATGGGGAAGATAGTGTGTAACTTAATAAGGCTATTACAAAGAATGAATGAGAATATATAAATAATATATATATTACGTATGTGTAATATACCTCCTTTGGCCTCTCTCTCTCTCTTTCTCTCATATGAACAACAGTACCTGGTAAATGCTAAATTAGTATTATTTATTATCCTGGTTGTGATTGTATAAGAAAATATACAGGGCTCTGGGCAGGCGTGTGCTGGACAAACTCCTGGCTGCCCACCACCAGGCCTCCGTTCACCCCTGCACTCTCCGTCCTCACACTGTGCTCCGGCACTGGCACTCCTGGTACCCATTCGTGCTAGGAGTCTACTGGTACCAGTAACTAGTGCGTTCCTACGGCAAGGGAGGAGAGACACTGGCATCAGCAGTTTGCAACTAGTGGTGTCACTCCGGGTAAGCCATCTGTCTGCTCTCTCGTGAGTGGGGTTGAACCGGATGACACGTGGGCTCTGCCCCCTACTCGAAAGTTCTGTGACTCTAAGATTCCATGGAACACAGGCAGGTCCGAAGGACAGATGCCGAGTCCGGTTCTCCGGGGTTCCAGGACTAGCCTTCGATCGTGACCCTGAGACCGTCATCCAGAGCGGAGCTGGCTGGCTGCTCCAGTGGGTGCACGTGGTCCCCAGGGAGAGCTTGTCATTCCGAGGGCTGGGTTGGCAAGCCTGGTGGTCAGCAAGGGCCCTTGTTATGCGCTAAGCCTCAATGATGACAATTGGCAGTGACCCACGCACAGGCTCACAGGCAGCTAACAGGGGCATGTGCAATACTGAGGAAAAATGGCCCTTCTGCTCATGAGATGGGGGCTTAATCGGTCTGGTGGGGGCACTGGGGCACACTGTTAGGTTTCCCTGAAAGATCTCTGGAGAAGGAGGGGACACTGGGTTCAACCAGCTGTGTCAGGGTGGGTGTGACGCTTCCCTGCTTTGGACCTTGGCACCCTCATCCAAAAAATGGGAGAGGCAGTGGCTGAAAAAGATCAGTTCTGAGGCTCTTTTTAGCTCTGACATTCTACAAGTTCATTATTTCCTTTCTTCTAGATGCCTCTGGCGAGGAGCCCAGACTGAAGCTGGTCTCTGCGTAGGGTCCTTTTAGCTACTTTCTTACCAGGCCTTTTCATTCATCTTCATTCTCCGATGCAGGAAAAATGGATGCTCTCAGCCACTTAGGAAACTCTTTTCCGCCATTTTTCTTCTTAAGAATTAAATAAATGAAATCTAGTATGTAAAGCGCTTAGCACAATGCCTAGCTCATAATAATATATTCATATATATGTAATATATAATACCTGTTGTATAGATTATATATTCTCCTAATATATGTCTTGTTTTAACTTTTTCCCCAAGCCTAAATATCTGTGTCATTTAAAATACTTTTTATTTTTTGAAATTCAAAGCTGCTTAGCTTGCTCTTTGCTATACAGAGTTTTTTTTCGAAAGCAGCTCACATATTCAAGTTCACGGCATGGTGGACCTAGCCCCTTGGAGGGGCTCAGAGCCACACCAGAGGCCGACAAAGGCAAGGCCCCATCTTCAGGTTTGGCAGAGACCCAGGGGCACGGTTTTGGGAGATGCAACCCTAGCTCAGTCAGATGGGACATGAAAATTTGGGGCGCTGGTAAAAGAGGGGGCGGCTCACCTGTGAGGCCCCCAGAACACGAAGTCTGACTTGCAGCAGCTGAGTTAACACTTTCTAGAAGTGCTGTTCCAGGTGAGAAAACACGACAACTCCATCTCAGATGGGGCGTGCGTTGCTTCTCTGACTCTGAGCTCCCCTCCCGTTTGCATAGAACACGTGATCTGGTCCCCGCTTCCCTGTGCTCACAGTGAGGAAAGCACCATGATTCTGCAGACTGTCTCTGAGGTTCCGTCCTCCCCGGATGCCCAGACCCATCTCCTGCGGCCTCACTTCTCACCCTCAGAACGCACACTTCAGGGATGCAGAGCCCAGAGTAGAAGTTATTGTTCTCACTTTTCAGAAGGGGAAATGTAAGCACAGGAGGCTACAAACAGGTGCTGAGAGGGAAGGGACGCTGGGGAGAGAGGCGGGTCCCAGTTGGAACAAGACTAGCTGCTCTGCTCCGTGGGCGCCTGTGTGAGGCTTACAGGAGTCCTGCACACTGTCCCCCGGACGGGGGCAGGGAGACCAGGAAGCCAGCAGGCCTGGCCCCAGCAACCCTGATGACCTCATTCCAGAGCCCCCAGAGAGAGGGCACAATCCTTCTACCTGTTCTAACCCTGCAAGCTTTTCCACTTCTTAACAGAAAATGCTCTCACTCTGACGAGCTGAAATGGGGGGGGGGGCGTGAGATGGGCAGTTAAGAGGGTCCCTTGGGTCCCATGACAAGGTCTCACCATGTTGGGCCTTCTACCTCCTCTTCAGCTATGTCTTAGAATCTCATCACACTCCGGCCACCGGAGAGAGGAGGGTGGGGGAGGAGGTGGAGAAGTTTGGAATAAAAAGCCAGACAGGGACTTGCTTCTTGAGGAAAGAAGAGGACAAAAGCTGAAAGAGGAGAGAGGAGAAGGAGAGTGTCTCTTTACTTAAGAGCGAGAGGCAAGACGATGAAAAGAGATGCTGGGAGTGAATGCTAAAGACCTTATAGAAAAACCAGACATGAAGCCAAAAGTGCCCGTGGGGGCTGGCGACACCTTTCTGAAGATTGGAAAAATGTTCTTTTGGCCACTCTGGTGCCTCTGGCTAAATTTGTTCCATATTTGTGATTTGTGGCACTCGAGCTAAACTAGGGGCCGGCCCTTGCTTTAAAAGGGTAATAACTTCCCAGGCTGGCTTGGATTGCTATTACCAGTGGGAGTCGGAAGACAGACACCCTGTGGCTGAAGGATTAGCAGGGGTCCCGGCGCCAGCCTCGGAAGGGAGGAAGCCAGGGAGAGAGAAAGGGTGGGAGGCAGTAAAACAGTTAAAGGTCCCTTCTCACAGCCTTCCCTTCTCATTCACCAAGGATTTAATGAGCTTCCCTGCATGTCAATCACTGTTCCGGGCACCATTATCTTCGTTAATCTTCACCGAAACCCTATAGTATAAATATTATTTTCTCTATTTTACAGATGAAAAATCAGGTGCTCAGAGTACATTCCTTAAGGTAGAAAGGGAAGGTTTAAATTCTGTTCTGCCCGATTCAGAACCTCACTGCCAGCAATAAAACACGCTACGAGGGAGCTAGAAATGACTGCGATATAAAATATGCTCAGCAGTGGCAATATTTATTGAGCAGGTTTGCAAGAACCAGGTTCTAGGCTTGGGGCGTACAACTCAGGCAGAGGCCCTGCCCTCCCAGGAGGAGGTAGGCGTGGTGGGGGACCGGACCCCAAGCCAACAGAAAGGTGGGCGTGCCAGCTGGTGTGACGGGGAGCAGTGGGGTTGGGCGGGCAGGTAGTAACACCGCTAGCCATCTGGGCAGGGGTTCGGGAGAGCCCCTCTGAGGGGTGGCCTGCGCATGGTGACAGGCAGGATCACACATGTGTAGACCATTGAGGCACATGCTCAGTCTGCAGCTCTTGAGTTTCTCCCATGTTTCCGACATGGCCCTGGAAACTTCCATACATTATTCTGTTTGATGGAGACAATGCCATGGAGAGGGGGGTCACTGTGGCCTCCCCTGTTGATGAGGGAATTGGGATGTAGAGGGGTAGGTGACTAACCAGAGGCAACACGTCTTAAGTGGCTTAGGAGAAATTTAAGCCGGAGTCTGTCCCATCACAGGTCTGGGCTCCAGTTTCCTAGAGATGACAGGGGCCCCCGGGGTCAGTGTTGCAGCGTCCCATCCATGTCCAGCCAGGCAGGATCCAAGGGGCAGGTGCTGAACCCAGAAAGAACTCTTATTCATAAAGCCAAGATCAGCCAAAGCCAAGAGCAAGAGAGCTTTAAAAAAAAAAAAGCGTGTATTCCAGAATGTTTGCGAATGGCGGAGTGCGGATAGGGCACTCACCGCCGCAGGCGCTGTTCCAGGCAGGTGCTGTTCCAGGCAGGGGCTGATCCGGTGCGTTCCCTGAGCCCGCTTGCACACCTGCATGGCCTCCCCATGACGAAGGTACAGTTCTCGCCCCAATTCACATGTGAGAAAACCCAGGAGAGGGCTACCTTTTCCAATGTGACAGAGCCTACAAGCCAGAGCAAGGGCTCACCCCCTGGCAGCTGGCGTGGCAGCCAGCAGACACTCACTGGGTGCAGCCCGCAGTGGAGGTGGGGGCCGAAGACAGGGCGGGGGTGTGCTAGGCCCACAGAGGAGGGGCGGTGGAGCTGCTGCTAAGTCAGGTGAGAAACAGAGGGTGGAGGACCACAGGGAGGTGACAGCCCAGAATGGCCCATGGCCCCTCATGCCATTTCCCTGCTGATGGGTACAAAGCAGTGGGGACAGCCGCTGGAGGAGGGGGAGCCTAGTCTCTCCCATGGCGGGAGGGCCTGGGGACAAGGTGGGGGCAAGGATTGGAAATTTATAAGATGAAGAACACCGAAGAAGATGAAGCCTAAAATCAGGCCTCCATTTCCTGTTTGGAGACTGAAGGAATGAACATAGGGCTCTGAGAACAAAATGAGAGTGAGGAGTGTGTGAGGAAGGAAATCCGTGCCCAGGGCAGTGGCGGGGGGTGAGGGAAGGGGGCAGAGGGAGGGCTGGGCGTCCCTTCAGCTCCAGGCTGCCCGGCCACGCTTGGCGCTGGAGCAGGAAGGGCACCTACACCCATCCCCGCGCTCGCCCTCACCCACGGAGACGAGGAGAGGCTGACTCCCTGCCGTCTCATCCTTTGCTGCACCGAACGGAGACATCTGCTTGGCACCTGCTGATTTAGTGTGGGAAGCCCGGCCCGCGCTCGGGTCTGGATAACGATGCCCGCCAGCTGGCAGGCGGGCTGAGGAGCCAGGGGCCCAGCCACAGCCCGCCCTGGCTGGCATTCCGTCACCCAGGCAGGCCCCAGCGCCCCAGCAGAGGCAGCGGGCAGGAGGAGGGCCGAGCTCCTGCCCCCGACAGGCCCAGGCTTAGCCTCCGGGACAGTCGGAGGGCTTGCTCACGGTCCTCTGAGCCAGCTGTGCCGGGACAGGAGCCAAGGCCCCCGTTTGGAGAATGTATTCCAAACCAGGAGTGCCGGGGGTCCGGCAGAGGTGGGAAGGACAGATTAGTCAGGATCGGGCATGGTCCCTGGGGTTGCCATTTTTACCCAGGAGGGCAGCCCACAAACAGGGCAGCAGAGCTCCATGATGCCCACAGTGACAGGTCCAGGGCACAGCGTCTTTCCAGGTGGAAGCCAGGTGACCGGGCTGGCTTCAGAACAGGTGCGTGGCCTGGGGCAGGGCCACCACCAGCCTCCCCGTGTTCTTTCGCCTTCTGTGCCCACACAGCAGTGGCTGTGTTTCCCTGGGCCTTCTCTCTGCATGCCCCCAGAAAAGAACTTGGGCCTCCCACCTGTCCCAGCAGACGACAAAGAGGGAGGTATGTGTCTTTCTTCCCTGTACACAATGCCATCTGTATTCAACCCACTCCCCCTACCCCATTCCTGCCCCCTGCCCCAAGCACTGACCCGCTGTACGTGCATCTCACCCAAGCTGAAGGCAATCCCCTAGGAGGACTTTGCATTTTCCCAGACATCTTAGGAAAGCCGGGGGCCAGTGCTTGCTGGCTTCCAAGGTGCAGACTGGGACAGAGGGGTTTTGTCTGGAAGAGTAGATCAGAGGCTAAGAAACCCATAACCGATCTCAGTCCCCATATCACCTTCAACTAACACATTTGAGTTCTTGTTAAAAACTCATCAACAAGTATTTGGTGGATATCTACTGGATACCAAGGACTGTATGCACAAGGACTAAAAAAAAGTATAAAACTTGATCCAGGGAGCAAGGAGATAGAGTCGGGCTTCTGTCCTCGGTCTTCTTAGATTGCTCTCCCACGGGCGGCCCCCATTCAGCAACCATGCATCCATGCAAATGGCTCCAGGTTCATGTCACCAACGCAGGGTCTCTGATCTGAGCTCCTGAGAAGTAGTCCAGCCGCAGCCTGGACATCGCTGCTTTGATGATCGCTACTTACACCCTCCCCAAACTGCACACCCAAAACCAAATTCATCCAATAGCCCTTCTTTCCCAAACGGTTCTGCCATCTGGATTTCTCCTTTGTTGGGGTGTACTGACTCATGCCTTCCTGAACCCCTCTTGTCTAATAGGAATGGGGCACACTTCCAGCTTCCTTGCAGTTGCCACCTCAGAGCTCAGTTACTGTGTGCATTTTATGGAAAACCACCTTGAGATGGCGGGCATGCTTGCCAGGGATGAGAGAGCATGTGATGCTTCACAAAGAGGAGGACTTCGGAGTCCAACAGAGGAGCATCCAATTTGGGTTCGACACTTAGCAGGTATGTGACCTTGATCGAGTCACCTAACATTTCAGAGCCTCAGTTTCCCCATTTATTGATAGAAGGGTAATTCTTGCCTTGCAAGCTTCACCCATAGACCTCAGTCACCTCCAATTCTGCACATGCTGTGCTGTCTGCTTAACAGTATCCCCCACTCTGCGGCCTCAGCTTAGATGCCATGCTTGTCAGGAAGTCCCCCAGTCCTCACAGATCAGGTTGGCTCTCTTGCCTGTGTGTTTATTTATTACGTTGCATTTGCCCATATCTCGGCACACCCCCCCGAACTGAATGTCTTTCTTGCCCCTCCACTGCCTTGAAGAACTAGAAACTCCATGAGGACAGACACCAGGAGCCGTTCACCAACCCTCATCTTTATCCTACATGATTCACTTTTGAGCCAAAGAACATTAAAAAAGGTAAACCACATTAGATAAGGCATTCGTAACTCTGAAATTCTGAAGAAAATGTCTGCAGCTTACTGAGCGCATTTTGTGACAAATTCAGCTCACCCAGTTGCCGCCTCCATCCCAGCACTGTGTTAGGCACAAGGCAATGATCTGCTCTGGGTGTAGAAATCGAGCGATGTGTTTTCTGAACCGATGTGAAACCCCGATACTTCCCAACTTCATGAGATTTACAGCCAGTGTTGTATGTGTGAAACTACCCAAGTCACCAAGAGAATTCATTTTCTCCTCAATAATAGCAATTTCCAGTTTGGCACCCAGAGCCGTAAATAATTTATTTTAAAAAACTCAGTCATATATAATTTATTAGAACAATCTAAACACTTTATTATGAATATAAAAATAGCTGTGGTGTTATCTTCTGTTTATTTTTGGATGCTGACACTTCTGAGGTATATATTTATTGTATGTAGTGGTTAATGATGTCAGCTCCCGGGTCAGGGGCCTGTGTCCCCACCCCACCCCACCCCTACTATTTACCGGCCCTGTGATCATGGGCAACTCTTTTCATCCCTCTGTGCCTCAGTTTCTTGGTCTATAAAACAGTAATATTAACATCTGCATTACAGGATTATTCTATGGCGCTTAGATGCTGCCTGACACCTGATAAATACTCCATAAAAATGCTAGCTATTATGATTTGCTAGGGGCGAAGCAAATATCACAAAAGCGTTTGGATGTGGTCGCTTTTCAATCCCCTGCCACCCCCGAGGTTCTGTGTCTCCATGTCAGCCCCAGCCCTCAGTGCTCCTATTCAGTAGGGAGGGGGCGGCATTATCCACATTTTACAAACAGCGCCATTGAGCCATAAAGAAGCAAGATGTCCAGGAAGCGAGTGGCAGCCTGAAACTAGAACGCAACTTTGCAGATGTGAGTACAAGGACTCTTCCCGAAAGGCCATGAGACTGTACACAGGAAACTGAGTGAGACATCCCGTAGGAGCCTGTGAGCAGTGACCCCTGATGGCCCTTTTCTGCCACGGTTCTCCATGGATGAGCAACGAAGTCACTTCTCTCTCCACCTCTGATGATCTCAGGCCGTGGCTTCCCAGATATATAAATGTGTGTGTGTGTGTGTGTGTGTGTGTGTGTGTGTATTTTTTACCAGTTTAAAAAAAAGAAGAAGCCATCATAGGGCATTCAACGAGGTGCTGGCTGGATACCCTGTCCTATGTTCCCCACATTCCCTGACTCCTTAAGCGCTCCCTTTCTGGGTTGTCCTGGATGTAGGCATAACTCACCTGGCTGCAGACCCTGATGCTTTGGAGGGTGCCTGTCTGGTGAGGCAGGACCTGAACGCACTCGGAACCACCCCACCGCAGACGACTCTGGCAGTAAGGGACCCTGTCTGTGCGGAAACCGCCCCCAAGAGTTTGTGGGCTCCAGGAGCGTCTGTCTGAATCTGGACTGTTCAAGAAGACTCGGAGGTGTTCCTTTTCTGTCCACTAGGGGGCTGCCTGTAGGGGGGATGGAAAAAACGGAGGCTTAAAAAAACATGCTGCTGAAATTTCAGCAAGTGGGGGAAAAGAGAGAGCGCGTGAGAGGGGGGGGGAGAGAGAGAGAGAGAGAGAGACAGCAAAGCAGTCCCAGGCTTCCTCGTCTCCTTCACGTCAGAGGCAGGAACCGGCTGGCTCCGCACGCAGAGACGGAGGAAGGCGCAGAAACAGAGCGGGAGCCCAGGGGTCCCTCCGGACCCGAGGAATTACTACGAGCGGAGCGAAGCCGCCAGACTTTTTGATCTTATTTTGGTTTTCTCCTCTTCCTCCTTCCACTCCAGCCCTGAAAAGGGTTTCATTTCTTTCCTGGAGCCTCCTCTCTTCCTCGCAGGAAAGGAGGCAGGGAAGGGAAAAGAGAGAGGTGGGCTCTCTAGGTGAGCGCGTCCAGCCCGCACAGGCAGGAAACGTCTTCGCGCTCCCCCGCCGACCACCCTCAGCCCCGGTGAGTCCAGCGCACTTGCTCCTTGGGTTTCCTCGCTAGCGTGATTTCAGCACCACGGAGAGCTATGGGATGCATTTCCGTTCCTGTGGGTCTGTGTGTGTTCCTGCAAGGCGTCTGCCACTAAGGTTACATCTGTCTCTCTGCTGCCAGTGGAGCCTGGCTCTGCGTAGGGGAAAAGGGCAGAGAACTCTGTCCACCGAATTCAAGGGGGAGGTGGACCCCGGCCTTAGGGGTGTGCGTGTGCGTGCGTGTCTTATGCTGTTGCATAAGACAGGTGAGGTCTGAGCTAAATTGGCTGTTGGTTTCTGCGTCTCTGGGTAGGGCTGTTCTTTTTCTATGTAGATAAGAGGGAGGGTTTGGGGCATTAGTCATGCATCTTTAACTCTTTCCCCGGCGAGCCATTCATGGTGGAAAAGTGTTGCAAAGGAAGTCTGGGGGGTGGGTGGGAGTGGAGGGAGACTTAAAAGTTACGCTCTTCTGAGAGAGGTTGGAAGAGGCAGTTTTTTAAATGTCAATTTCCCCAGGATTCTCTGGGCTCTTGCTGTGGGAAGAGACCAATCTGACCTTTTGCCTTCCCTCCCGGTGTGGATCCATGGCAAGTAGGCAAGTGCGACAGGTGAGCATCAGGACACGGTGGTGCGGGGTGCTGGGGACCCCTGACCCACGGGGGCAGGGAAGTGGCTTGAGCTTTGCAGAGGCTGGCTGATGTGGATTATACTTCGTTTGCAAGGAGGCAGGAAGTGCCCTCCACTCTGCTGTCATCCTTGGCTCTGTATGGTTGAGGACAACATCTGTTCTGCCCTGTTTTCTGCCAGTGAAAGACAGCTCGGAAGAAAGGGTTGCCTCCTTAAGCCTGGGGAGGCAGGAGAGAACCTCTGACTTAGGAAGGCTCGAAGTAGTGTTGCGTCCTTCAGCACTGAGCGGCTCCACAAATGGGCTCATCATTACTTTAAATTTCATTGCTACTTCTTTTCGCAAGGCACTGCTCTGTCTCCTTGCTTCCTGCCTCCTGAAATATGTTCAATCAATTCCTCTCACCTGCCTTGGGTTTGCCCTGGTGACATTATCTGCATGCCCCCCTCCCCCCTTCAGTTTTTCTCACATCTGCTTGTGGGGGGGGGCATTCAACAAGTGATGCTGGGGACTTCCTCTAATCATCGGAGTCTCCATGGAATCAGCCCCCTGCCCCCCAAGGGGACTATTTAAGGTTTTGGTCACTTTCTGTAAGAGGACAGAGTGAGGGGTCAGGTTCACTCCTTCCAAACCCCAGTAAACTCTACGGTGGAGACTCTCTTGCTTTTAATTCAGCACCCTGGGCCTCTCCTCCAAGCTGAACAAAATACTTTCTGCCTCTGGCTTTGGGTGGGGAGCCTTCTGGGTGAGAGGCAGAGTCCTGAGTGACATGGCACCACTGTTGTTCGTTTTGCTTTGTGTTAACTGTGCTAGCTGGTGGAGACCCAGAAATCCCAGCATCCCAGAATGCAGTGAGGAGAGCAGTGCAGTCACAGGTTTTCATGGTAGGGGAGAAACATGGAAGTGGAGGAAGCAGAGCATCAGAAACCGGCACTGACTCATTCATATCCCCCCCTCCCAAGCCCTCCCACCCTTGGCATCTCTCAGTTTGAACAAGACAGTGGATGGATTTCTGCCTGACATGGCCCTGAAGGCTTAGAAAAAATTCACGCCCTGGTAGCAGACCCTATCCCAAGCCACCATGTGTTCCTGAAGTCACCGTTCTTAATGGTCATTGTCTCATTAATACCTTTAAATTCTCTCTGAAAGAAGTGCTTATTCCTGGGCCTGTTTAATAATTGGGGAGACAGAGGCATTGGAAGTATGAGGCCAGGGGGCAGCGAAAGCTGCCCCAGGACGTCGGGCCTCCTCCGACGTCATCACCCATGAGGTACAGAAACGCTCTCGTCGGAGAGCAGAGACCGATTGCTCCCCAGTGGACAGATTAGCAACCGGAGTCTTTTAGTGAACTCGGTGTGGGGCAGTGACTTCCCTCTAGAGAAGCATGCGAATCAGCCAGGAGCCCCAAGGGGTTGCTGGCCTCAGCTTCTCAGCCAAGAAGATGGCGGGGAGCCAGATGCAGAGCTCCCGGGGCTTACCTCAAGGAGGGAAGCCCAGGCTGGTGGCCTCTAGGCTGAGCAGATGCCGCACACCTGATTGCCGCACTCACCTTGTCCCAGGAACCCCAGCTGAAGGCACCCTTCTGAGGCACATTGCCATGGGTGTCTTGGTTCCAGGGGTTTAATGACGCTCCGCTCCTCTGGGCTTCTCTGGGAGACGCTCCATGGGGTCCCCTGTAGCTCAGAGTATGGGGAAGATGACGAAGGGGCAGAAGACGGCTGGGCTCTGAGCACCTAAAGAAACCCTAGCGGAGGAGTGGGAGATGGATACAAACCCACCTCGCATACAACCCCCTGTGCCCCTGGCAGGCCTCACCTTCCCATGTGGCCAGCCTTGGGGGACAAAACCACTGTGTTGTCACCCAGCTCTCATTCGCAGAGCAGCGGAGATTGCTGGCTGCCTCTGACATCTGGGGATGCGGCAGATGTGGGGAAGGGTGGAGGGAGGAGAAGGTTGGCACCCTGCGCTATCCTCCAGAGCCGTGGGTTGCCCTCTTTTACCTGGAGGGCACCTCTATTACTCAAAAAAATAATCTGGGTGTAGTTTGCACATAATAAAATGTACTGATCTTAAGTATTCAGATTAGGAAGTGTCAACACTTGTGTACACCCATTTAACCACTACGTCAAACAAGGAATACAAAAGTTCCCTTGTGCTTCTTTGCGATCGATGTTTCCCTTCCCCCACCCCATCACTTTCTCCTATCACCATAGCTCCTACTGCTACGTTTTGCTTAAGGTGTGACTTAGCAGGTGTGTCATGTAGACCCTAGACTTCGAAGGGAACATTTCAGAGTTCTAAGGTTACTGTCATTGGGTGGGTGGCAGAGAGGGCGGGGGAGGGGTGCATTCTCTGTCCAAGTTTATGGTCATGGTGTTGGGAAGTCAAGCGGTCATTTCAAGTGTGTGTGTGTGCGCGCGCGCACATGCGCACGCCAGAATCAAGTCCAAATAGGACCCACAGAGGCCCGTGCCAGACCCTACCTCTGAGCTGACCTGAGATATTCGATGGCGAAGTACATGAAAATGATGTTAAAATCTCTACTAAAAAGCCTGGAATTTGGCATTCGGGTGGCTGGACATGGGTCATCCCATCTGGGCTCCAGGGGGAAAGAGCACCTGTGTGAGGTTACTAGGGGAAGAGAGACGAGAGTTGCTTGTGACAGTGCTTATGCCGTGAACTTCAGCCCCACCCGTGAAGGTTGTGGCTAAGTTTGCTGTTTCTCCTTATTGAAAAGTGGCTTGAGAACCAGAAGACACTTTGCAGAGACTCCTGTGTCCTATCCTACTGTCATCATTCCATTAGAAATGTCTGCGTGCATCCTTCTTCCATTCCTGCTCGTAGGGCGGGGTAGGGAATCCTCTCTTTTATTTTATCATGAAGAAGCAATAGAGTTAGCGGAAGGTTCTGATGACTTTGAGGAACATATATACACATCCCTACATAGCCAGTCCTGACACCTCTCCCACCCTCTCTAGGCCGATGCTCTATGTTCAGAGCATGTTAGAAAGAGGTGGGGCCTTTTGGGCACAATGGGAGCATGAGGTCCTCAACTCAGAAACTCAGAGTTTCTGGCAGATCAACCAGTCCATCAGAATCTCTAGATCTGACCTCCAAATCTGACCGAGCGGATCAGAGAGCTGTTTGCCTCCTTGGAAGATAAACATGCCCTTTGCTTCTCTTCCCTCAGAGCCTTTCCTGAGCATCTTCTCCCAGGCGCTGGCCCTGTGCGAAATTGCCTACCTCAGGGAGTGCGCTCCTTGCTCAGAACAAGTGACCTCACTGATGGGAGGCTCCTTCCTGAGTCAGCTCTCCCAGCTGGCACCCCTCAGGGGAGCGTGGGTCGCTAAGCCACCAGGTCATGGCAAGTTAGAAGATGGCCATAGTGAGGATTCCTTTGTGTCTAGGCAGAAGTTCATGCCGAAACACAAAATCCGATCGATCTTTACAAAGCCCATTCCAGTAGATGATTTGGGAGAAGTACAGAGACCTCATGGCCTAGTTTTGACGATGGGCTGTATTAATAAAGATCAGATGAGATCCCTGCTTAACTGGAGTTTCCATATTAAGAGAAACTCAGTGGGAAGGGGAAATTGGAATTGAGGTGTTTAAAAACTGTTTCGAACTGTATGTAAGAACCGTAAGAACCGCTGCATCTTGACCTTGGAATGTGACTTTGGGCTGGAATCGGATTGATACTGTAGAACACAGCAAGTAACCAATATGCCAGTTGTGAGAAAAAACCAAAGCTGCCTTTCCCCCTTCTCTGTCCCTCCTTTGCTATCTTGTGACGAAGTACACATAGCATAACATTTACCATTGTAACCATTTTTAAGCGTACCGTTCCGTTGCATTAAGTACATTCACATTGTTGCGTGCTGTTACTGTCTGTCCATCCCCAGAAGGGTTCTCTCCTTTCAAACTGAAACTCCGTCCTCATTAAACACCAAGTCTCCATTTCCCCTCCCCTGGCCCCTGGCGACCACCACTCTGCTGTCCATCTCCAGGAGTCTGACCCCTCCAGGTGCCTCATCCAAGTGGAGTTAGACTATAGTTGTGTTTCTGTGCCTGACTTACGTCATTCGGCATAAAGTTTCCAAAGTTCACCGGTGTTGCCGCCTGGCTCAGAATTTCATTTCCTTTTAAAGGTCGAGTAATATCCTGTTGTATTTACCACATTTGGTCGATTCATTCGTCCACTGAAGGACCTTTGTGTTGCATCCTCTTTTCCCCCCTTAATTGTGGTCAGTTGCCTCTACTTACGCCTCCAGCCAGGAGGGAAACGGACACCCTCTGGCCATGGCTCCCACTGGAGCTGAAGTTCTTCCTTTTGCCTGTGAAGACTGAGCCAGTGTCTTCCTCAGGGCAGAT
>PVJD01013419.1:0-34095 GCA_004026545.1 Mormoops blainvillei
AGGGGCGGGAGGAGGGAGAATGGTGTTTGCTCCTGGAAGAGGCCGGGCTGAACTACTGGGAGCAGAGGGTGGTGAGAAAAGTGCCTTTATTTTCTTCCAGCCAGGAGTGGGGCAAGGTGGGGTGCCCTGCAACATGTCGCTGAATGCCTGGGACTGGGAGGATGAGGACATGGCGATCATGGGGCCCGTGTCCTCCATGGGCAGCTTTTGCCAGTCTGTGAGCGAGTGTGATGTGGAGGAGTACCTGGAGGCCAGGGCCCAGGCCCAGGAGTCAGATTCTGACCACCAGCGCAGCAGTACTGCGTCCTCAGACGGCGCTGCCAGCGCTTCCAACTCCGACGTGCCCCAGGTCGTCCCCTGCAAATTCATCATCTCGCTGGCCTTCCCAGCGAATGTCGGTAAGTGCTAGAGCAGCATATTCCTACACTCCCTGCAAAACGGGGCGGCCTCATGACCTCCTCCCAGGGATTAGGGACCCATGTTCTCCCTGCACCAGTTTTCCCAGGTAGGGTCCTGGGTTCCTGGAGCAAAGGTCAGGGGAGAAACCGCAATTTTAGGTGGCCCAGCATGGGCCAGGCAAGTAAGTGGTTGTGCGATCTTCACATACCTAAGCCTCTCAGTAAGAAGCAGACCGGGTTATTTCTGCTTTTTGCAGATTAAGAACTGACAGAGAGGTTAAGGCCTGGGGTCCCATCAGCTACTTGTGTATCCCTGCTTTTCCTGATTTAAAATACAGATTCTCAGGTGTATTGAATCTCTGGGTGTAAAGGTATATCAATTAGTTATCAGTGCAACAATGCCGTGTAACGAACCCCAAACAGCTCCCCAGTTCATTGGCTTCGAACAGGAAGCCCTTGTTCTCCTGGAGGAGCAGGTTAGCGGACCCAGCCTGGGCTCCCTGCAGCGGCCCCGCTGCTTCATATGTCCGTCATCCTCCTTCTGGACACGCGGGCTACCCCAGACACACTCACGTTACAGAAAGGCAGAGACGCAGCTCAGGGCAAGCCCAGCCACACAAGCACTTGTCTTTTGACACCTCCCACCTGCTAACACTTTATTGGCCAAGGCAAGTCACATGGGTGAGCCCCAAGATTAGGGGCAGAAAAAAGTATTCCGCTTTTATATACTTGTTTTGTCTGTTTAAACTAACCCCTCCCCCAGGATGATTAATTTCAGCCTCTCTTTGTATCCGTCAACTGTTGCTTCACATGTTTTGCAGGCTGTTGGCTTAGGTGTGCACCACCTTTAGAGCTGACCGATCTCGCTGAATTGAACTTTTTGTCCTAATGTGGTAACCTCCTCTATCCGCAATGATGCTTTTTATCTTGGGTCTATGGATGGCAAGCAAAAGACTTCTGGCAGGCACTAACTAACAAAACTCGGTGCTCATTTAGTCACCTTAACCCCCTCACATCTGCAGCATCTCCTTGACTTGTTTTTCTTTATTTTGGTGCTCCCTCCAAAGGCGTTTTCAAAATAGATCTCTAGGCAGCAAAAGTTTATGAGGCCTTGCATTTCTGAAAGTCTTTTTTATTCATTTATTTTCCAATTACTCTTGACACACAATATTACACTAGTTTAACGAGTAGAACATAGTGATTAAACAGTTAGGTGCCTTACCAAGAGACCAGCCCAATAACCCTTGCACATATCCGACACCGTCCGCGATAGTTATTACAGCATTATTGGCTATATTTCTTGTACTTTACATCTCTGTGACTATTTCTGTAACTTGCGATCTGTACTTCTTAATTCCTTTTACCTTTTCTACCCACCCCCTCAACCCCCTCCCATCTGGTGGCCAGCAATTCGTTCTCTGTATCTAGGAGTTTACTTCTGTTTTACGTATTCATTTATTTTGCTTTTAGAATCTTCTTATCATGCCAATACCTTTGAAGGACATGTCTTTGGCTGGATATAAAATGATAAGTTCATTTTTTCCCCTTCAATATCTGAGTATTTATGGACTTGTTTATTAATGTTGATACAAAGTATTTATTTAAGAGAAAGGAGATCCTACCTGTTCTATTCTAAATTTTGCTTTTAAAAAATTTGACATCTTAGATGTCTTAGAGGAAACGAGCATATTTGTTTTTACTGTGCTGATGTTCTGTTTGAAACATCCGTATGGTATGTTTCTAACTTATCCTACCCCTTATTGGTAGACATTTAAGTTGCTTCCCAGTTTTTTCTGTTGCAACCCTGCAGTAGCCCTCATAGTGGGCACATCTCTGCCCAGGTGTGTGGGTACTTCTGTAGCCTGAACTTGAAGAAGTGGAACTGCTGGGTTTAAGGTATAGCAGGTCCTTGAATAATGTTGTTTTGTTCAATGTCATTTCATTATAACGTTGACGAGCTGCCGTAAAAACTTTTGTATATCAGCTAGCCTATGATAAAATTTGCTTCATTATAGTCATACCTCGGTACTTGTCAGCTTCAGAACTCATCAAACCCTGTACTTGTCACATTTTGATGAGAAAAATATGTTTCCGCGCTCAGCGCCTGCTTGGCACTCATCACACTTGCTAGAACTTGTATGAGTCACGACGCCACCCCGCAAGAGAAAATGCCTCGTCGCTCGGTACTCATCGGTTTCAGCACTTGCCACGAGTTCTGGAACGAATTAACAATGAGCGCCGCGGTACCACTGGATGTGGTTTCGCTTCAAGTCCAGAGCCTATTGAGGGCCTTCTGTATGCATTTATATTTTTTATAGATGTTGTCAAGTTGCCCACAAAGGGGTTGTAGCAATTTCTCCTCCTATTGACGGGAGGGTCTATATGCCCACCTGCTGGCCCACCGTGGACAGAATCAGAACACGGACCCGTGAGGTGCAGCAGGCATCTGATTCGTTGCACCTTCACAAGAAAGCCTGATGCTTACCCAGGACTGGCTGGGGCAGCTTTGCTCCAAGCTCTGCACAAAAGCTAGCTCTTCCGGGGGCTCAAAATTAATACAAAAGCAGTCTCCTGGATGTTAAAAACTTGAAATTTTAAAATTCACCTTTAAATATAAAATGAAATTTGGATCAAGGATTTACGGAGCTCCTAAAGCACCTTCTTAGGGTTGCAGAGCCCAGCCTGGAGGGCTCAGTGAAAGTCAAGGGCGGGCCGTGACTTTGTGCCGTTTTCCCCCCACTTACCCCACAACGTGCAGCTTCGCTCCTGAGGCTTTGCCGGGCCCTGCGCTCTCCCTGGAACGCCTGCCGGCTCTCCTGCTGCGAGACTCTGCGGAGGTTCCCCAAGGGGCTTCCCCCGCCCCCCCTGGCAGAGTTTACCCCTGTCTCCTCTGTTGTTCTTAGAACCTTATTCATGCTGCCAGTATTGCACAAATCATATCGTTCTGTGATTTTTTTTTTACCTGCTTCTTACTGCTGAGACTAGGATGAAGCAGGTGAAGTGCCGAAGGTGAAAAATATAAGGAGACAAGCACCCTTAGAGTCGTGCACTGAAAGTTTGCGCCCCTGCGCCTCGTCAGAGCCCAGCGCAGCCCCCGACTGCACTGGCTGCGGGGCTGCGTCTGCCTCTTACCCAAGAGCCAGGCACGCAGGGTGGGGTCGTGGGCCTCCCACGGCATCTGGCTTTGGTTCCAGGCAACCGTGGGGCAGGCCTGCTTTCCCACGCGGGGGTAAAACAAGACTCACGGAACCTATCTCTTGTAGGTCATAAAGGAAAATATACAAGTTTGGTCGAAAAACACAGGAAACACCCTAAAATGGACAAACCTGTTGTAAAGGGACACCGTTTTTACCACATTGAGTATTTCCTTCTGCCGGATGATAAAGAGCCTAAAATAGTCGACATGGTGGTGTTTCCAACGATGGTCAAAGTGTTCCTGGATTCGGGAGTGAAGGTGCGTGGGGGGTGGGTGGCGGGGGGGCCTTGCACGTAGCGCACAGCCTAATATTTACCACACAAAGTGTCCTCGCGTCCCCTGCATCCTGCTAGAAATGCAGGACCTTGGGCCCCGCCCCAGACTCACCCAGCGAGAACCCGCACTGACCTAACAATACAATTAAATGGCTTTTCACTTTGATATTTTACCTAGTAATTTCTTTGGGGTTTCAAATGTCTTTGTAGCTCTTGTGATTTCTTTCTTCCTCTGCGTGCATGTGCGTACATGAGTGTGCACACCCGCCTGCGTGTGCACACACACTCACACACACACACCCCTGCCCGTGGCCCGGCTCTGTCAGGGACTGGATTTGCTGGAAAGGACACTGTTTTCAGGTCATTGCTGTAACTTAATTTTTCCCAAGGAACCCAGAGGTGTGACAGCACCCAGGCCATGACACCCATTTCCTGATGTGAGTCGGAGCCTAGGAGAGAGTCGGACACAGAGGTCAGACAGGCGGAGAGCAGACCCGGCTTCAGTGCCCCCTGGGCGAGGCCGGCAGTGGCAGACACTGCGAGGCTGCTGAGCCTGCTAGCTCCCCACGCTGAAAGTCTCTTGGTATTTATTTTTACACAGACCGTGAAGCCATGGCATGAAGGGGACAAAGTCTGGGTGTCATGGACCCAAGCTTTTAACCTCAATGTGACCAAGGAATTACTACAGAAAATTAATTTTTACAAAATAACCTTGAGGCTCTGGGACACTACGGACAAGGTTTCGAAAAAAGTCAGGTATTATCGATTAAAGGCTGATGGATATTCAGAAGATGCCGGACCTTTTGGTAAGTCGGGTATTTGGGTTTTATTTGAAATGTTTCTAGGGGATGTGGCTTCTCACCAGTAACTGGAGAAAAGCTAGCAGCCCCTTGATCTCATTTTCCTGGGCCCACCTTGGTTTCTGGACCAGTGGGACATCAGCCCTCCAGAAGGCACTTGGGCCCGAGGAAGGGCCTCGCCCTGTCTGTGCGTGCAGCTTAGCCTCCACCTCCGCCGCCGGCACCTTTCGGGACGTCCTGCCCCTCAGCAGTGCCAACCTGGGCATCCACCCCAAGCCTGTCTCCCTGGATAAGTACTCTGTGTTCATTGGGAGGAAAGAAAAAAAAGAGGATACCAAAAAACAAAAGATAAAACTCTAAAAATCCCACTACTCCAAGACACCGTGTTAGCATTTTCACATA
Source organism: Mormoops blainvillei (assembly GCA_004026545.1). Lineage (NCBI taxonomy): Eukaryota > Metazoa > Chordata > Mammalia > Chiroptera > Mormoopidae > Mormoops > Mormoops blainvillei. The sequence continues at coordinate 5,072 of PVJD01013419.1, forward strand.
GACCTTCTAGACTCTTACTTGTGTCAGTATTATAGCGACCCCAGAAAGTCTCCTTTGAAACTGCCCTTGAAGGAGAGCTCTGGGAGGAGCAGAAAGACCCGGGCTCGGCAGTCAGGCAGCTGAATTCAGTCCCGTCTCCATCCTGAACCAGCTGCTGACCTTGGACCTGTGCCTGCTTCCTCCGGTCGGATTCAGGGCAGCGGCGGAGGGACCGCCCTCTCCCTCACCCCAGGCCATGGAGCAAGCGAAAGGGAGGGGGGTGTTGCCTGTAGAGAATTTAAAAATAATAATAAAACACTGTCCATTAAACTCCTCCCTGGCGCTCATTATAAAGATGTATCCCCGTTTTAAGAGATGTTAAAAGGCAGAAGCTACGTGCATCTGCGAACACGTGGAGCGCGATATCATTGCTGTTGTTAGTGGCTTTCGGGTAAGTGCAATCGTTCTTATTTTGTAGTGAGCAGGGCGCCACTGTCACTTGCTTGAAGCGAATATACGTGCCACAGTCAGAACCCAGTTTTTTGTACCTTGAAAATCTGTCCTTTCTCTGGCTCCCCAGCCTGACTTCTCAAGGACGCTTTCTGACATTGGGTACTTGGGGCTTCCAGCCTTCGCTCTTTCTAATTTATATCCTGGGTTTGGTTTTTTTTCATCCACAGCACTGCTGCTATTTCGGGTCTGATTGTTCCTCGCTGTGGGACTGGGACTGGGCTGTGCACCGCACGGTCCTCGGCAGCGTCCCTCTAGCTGCCAGAAGCAGCCTCCCGGTTGTGACAATCAAAAATTTATTTAGACTTCGTCCCCCGAGGGGGGTGGGGAACAAACCCCCGCGCCCCTTGCTGAGAATCACTGGTTCATATCGAAACTACAAATTGTAGGGTTCGGGTTCCTGTGTGAGAAAACAGGATCCAAGGTGACTTTTCTCACCTGTACCAAAGGAAAGACCCATGTCCTCCAAGTGTAGACTTCCAGCCACTTGCATTAGATGCACTTGGAGGGCTGCCTAAGTAATGCGGATCCCAGGGCCTGTCCCAGGGCTGCTGAGCCAGAATTTCTGGTGAACATCCGCTCTGCACTGGGCCCACATTGGAGCAGGGGGTGCCGGGGCGTGTGTATCAGGAAGGCTTCCCGAAGAAGGGGCCATGAGAGCCAAGGTTGGCAGGGTCAATGGGATCTGCTGGCCAGGAAATGAAGGAGGAAGGGTGTTGAAGGCCCTGCAGGAGGGGCCCGTGGTCTTTTTGCTCAGTGTCCTTGAAATAAGAGCACCTGCCATTACAATTGTCACATAGTAAGTATTCTGTAAGTATTTTTGGTTGTTCGAATCCATAATTCTTTTTAATCCTGCATTCCAGAGGAAGTGAAACATTTGGTTTTAGATCAGAGAAGCTTGTCCGAACAAAGCATCCACGTCCAAGAGGAGAGGAACCAGGAGTATACACCAGAAAAAACAGAAAAAGCAGAGAAACCCTTAAAGACCCTGCATGGTGAGCCGAGCTGATCTTGGGGGACAAGCTGAGCGGAACCTGTGGCAGGGACAGTGGCTGCGCGGCGATGCGGGTGTCGTGCGTGCGCCCGGGGGTCCTCTGCGTCTGTCGCCGTGCCCGCCGGGCTGAGCCGCCCTGCCCCGCCGAGGCAAGCGCGGCCCTCCGCGCAGCCGCCTTTTCGTTGCCGTTGCGTTTCCTTATTTAGTTTTCGTCTATTTTGAGGCTCACCAAAAAAGCTAACTATAGAAGTTATACGTGTGTTTTTTTAGGAAAATTCAGCAAATGTAAAAAAAGTGTAAAACATGCAGGGAAAATAATCTATAATTCCATCACCAGGAACAAGCACTGTAATATTTTGGTTTATCATATTATGGCAAATTCCTTTCTTCTTTTCTAAGATTTTTCTACATAGATGAGGTTACCCTGGACACATAATTGTGTGTTCTGCTATTACATGTTATTGTATGTACTTTCCAATTTTCATCAGAACTTCCCATAAGCTTTATTTGCAGTGACTGAAATGCTATTTCATCTGCTGGTAATACTGTAATTTGAGTAATCATCCCCTATAGGTGGGCACTTAGGAACCTGGAAGCATTCTTAGTATTCTCTAATGTAAACAGTGCTGAAGGAGACAGTGAAATAGATAATCAATGTTTCTTCTTTTTTTTTTTTATTTTGTGGGATATTATATGAAGGACTAGAGACCCTCTCTTGCTTCCATTTGTCCAAATAATTATAATTAGTCTCTATACTCAATCATTTACTTATTTTTAAAAACTTTTTAAAAGACTTTATTTATTTATTTTTAGAGAGAGAGGAAGGCAGGGAAGAAGAGAGGGAGAGAAATGTCGATCAATGGCCCCGACCAGGATCGAACCCTTTATTTATTTTATTAAATAAAATATAATTTTCCATCATACAGAGGTGGGAGAAAGTAGGCATCTCAGGCTGCAGGAACCGCTCACGCAGAAGCACGTAACCTTTGTGACAGACGAGAGAGAGGCAAAGACCCTTGGAAGCCAGTCAGGGGCTTCCTTACTGACCCCGATTCCTAGTGGGGTTGAGAGCATCTCCCGTGCTTATCTGGCTACACTCTTACATTATTTGCCTATTCTCACATCTTTGCTTGTTTTTCTGTAGGGCTTCAAGTGTTTCTCATAGATTAATAAGCTTTATTTTTTACATCCTCTGGACACTTAGGCATTGTCAGTTACATGCATTATAACATCACAGACTCTTTGCATGGCATTTTATTTGGTAAAACAGTTATTTAACGCTTCCTTTCTAGTTTATACTTTTGGAAACGTTTAAGAAACCCTGCCCCCTCGGACTGTCAGTAGAGCCTCCCATGTACCCCTCTGGTGATTTGGGAGATTTTGCTTTTCACATTTAGTCTGCAATTTATTTTGCATATGGCACGGAATGTCTGATAGTTCATTTGCCTCCAAGTGGATAGTCAATATAATTAATTGGCTAGCCCATTCCTCCCCACTGATTTGAAATGCACCTCTGGCATCTATTTAGTCCCCTTATGTGTGGGTCTAGTTTGGGGCTTCCTAGTTCATTCCGTTGGCATCTATACAATGGAACCAATAACTCATGGTGACTTTAGCCCCTTCTGCCCAAGTTTTTGGGTAGTAGCAGGTGGGGATTCAGAACACCCCTCAATTTCTCCCTGCACGTAAGTGGCAGCTGGTCAGCTACCCACATTTAGACATCACTTCTGGATGCTGGGAAGCTGCAGCAGCCCAAAGAACCACCTCTGCCTTCACGGAGCTTCCAGAAGCTCGCCAAACCTCTGAAGCCTGCGCGTGTTCATGTGAGGCAGCTTGAACGTGAGCTCCTCTTAACGCTTATTTCCCTCTTTTGATTTCACAGTTAAATGGAAAGAATCAGACAGGGAAAAGAAAAACCAGAGAAGGAAGAAATATCAAGCAGAAGAGGATGCTGACCCCCAGCCGGCAGCCCACTGGAGGCAGGGCAGAGCCTTCTCCATCCAGCTGGAGGTGATGCCGCTCCTTGCAGGTAGCTACACCTGTTCCCAACGGTTTCTGGTATGTGTGACCAAAAGCCCATAAACAGCATGATCACGGTGACCAAGTCCCTGCTCTGTGCTACCTAATTTCATGCTCACAGCTACCCTAGCAAAGTGGGGGTGTCTCTATCATAAATCGAGGAAACAGAGGTACAGAGATGTTAAACGCATTTTTTTAAAAAGATGATATAATGAGTAAGTATGAAGCCAGGATCTGAACCCAGGTCCAAGTTCAAGGTCTAAGAAAACCTGTGAAAATAATAAATGCTACAATTTAGCTAAAGAAGATGCTGTTTTTTATAAATATGTTTCTACAGATTTTTACAAAAACACCTAGTAAAGGAAATTAGGAAAGGGAGCCGGTATTTTTGTCCCAGCATTTACGTCTTATAACAAACTCTGATCCTCCCAGTAAACCTGGGGTGCTCATCATTGTCCCCAATTTTTTTCAGTGAGGAATCAAAGAAGTTAAGTAACTTGCCTGTGGTCACACAGCGCAGTGGCAGAATAGGGGTTTGATTGTTTTGCTTTGTAAGATCTACCACAAGTCATAAAGTAGGTTTTCTACAGTTTGATAAATAATAAACAGGTATTAATTAAATCCATATGATTTGATGATGGAAAGCTCAGAATCTATTTTGGGTAAAATTATGTGACTTTGTCTTTTTTTAGAAAAGGGTAACATGGCAGGAAGAACCCTTTGAAAGGCCTCATGGTCCTGGAGACCCCAAGAGGACCCAGAGGTCCTCTAGGTGGCTGAGCTCTGGGTGTCCTGCCTGGCTCTGCTCGCTCGTTTTGCTGTGAGAGGAAGGTGAAGCTCACGTGGTCTTGGCCGGCCTGGCGTTTCCAGCGCAGCGAAGGCAGCCAGTGAGTCCCTGGGCCTCCCCTGCTTCTCGCCTGTGCCGTCATGTTTCTGTAATATGAGTTATTGCCAGAGCTCTGAAAACAAACAGGCCGAACCTTGGTTCAGCCACTTAGCAGCAAGTTACCTGCTTTCTCTGAGTCACAGATTGCTCATCTATGGGGGAGATAAGTCCTACCCCCGAGGGCTGTAGGGAGGATTACCCGAGATGATGTACGTAAACTGCTTAGCATGAAACCTTGCTCACAGTAGGACACAGAGAGGTTGCTGGCGTGGAGGTGGCAGGAGCATCTGCCAGGATACTGGGTGGCTGGATGCAGGCCGGGGGACCTCCAGCAAGATAACCCCCTTCCTTACCCTGATGTCATGGCTGACGGTGATACACTGAGAACGACCCTGGCCCGGCAGGCCAGTCGTATGTTTGTGTTTGCTGTAATAGCATACGACCTATTCCAAAGCCAATGGGGTTATTTTTAGTAATCATCTTCAATTTCAAAATAGCCCAAGATTTTGCATACCTTAGAGGTAAATATTGGGTTAGCTACTAAGCCAGCAAGATTCTAGAATGACTTTGTGTTTGAAATACACTCTTATTTTCATTGCATAGTGGAGGGGCCAGTCTCTTAGCCAAGCAGGATGGGTTTATACACTGGTTCCAACACGTATTAGCCAAGAGACCTTGGACGATGACTTAACATCTCTGGGCCTCAGTTTCCCCTCTGTAAAGCAGAGCTCATAGGAACCACACCATTGTTTGAGGATTAAATGGCACTAGCGCATGTTCTGGTCTAGCAGCTGCAGGTGCACAAACCACACAGGGTCCAGTCCCCTGGACCTTTCCGCCTGTCCTGGAACAATTGTTCTCAACTCAGGCACTTGCGCCCCCCAGGGGACATTTGGCAGTGGGTGGAGGTATTTTTGGTCGTCACAAGTGGGAGCCAGATGCTGTTGGCATCTAGTATGATCCTGCTAAATATCCCCATGACAAAGAATTATCTGTCCCCAAATATCTAGAGTACTAAGGTTGGGAAACCTTACCCTAATTATGGCTGATACCCCACTAAATTTCTGAATGATGATTAGACTACATTTGTTCTGGAGATTTTTTTCTAAACTAGGCAATCTTCGGTATGAAAAGGCTTACAAACTTCTAGAACACAAATCACAATGAGTTACAAATAACTGTAGCCTTACTGAGTTGGCTTTATTGACGAGAATCACATGGGAGTGGGGAGGGTTTCCCAGGAGGTGCTCAGTGCCCATGCAGACAGTCGCGCACGCCAGCCCGCGACCTGTTTTAGAAGTGCCCACTCTTTCTGAGCACGAGTGACTGGGTTTTTATTTGCCCTAGAAATATATTTACAAGCACTTTGAAAGGACTAGAACTGATTGTTTTAACATGTGCCGTGTGCGGGGCAGTGTTCCTAGCACCTTCACGTGCATACGCCTAAGAAAGGTGGTATCGTGCCCATTTCACACAAGAGTACATCGAGCCTCAAAGAGCCTCTAACTTGTTGTGGGTCACATGACTACTAAGAGGAAGCTCTGGGACCTTTCTGCTCGCAAAACTGCAGCTTTTTGCATTTTTTTTCCCTCTACCAGTATGTCTCCACCTGGTGAAATGAGCGGACACTTTTTATGAGAAAAGCATGCTCACAGCTGTGTGTGCCAAGCAGTGGCTCAATCCTAGTCACAGTGTTGCCAAACCAACATAGTGGGAGGCGCGCCACACTCAGCTTGGCTCAAATGTATCAGTTATGTTGTACCTCAGTATGCTTTTCTCATTAGACCACAGCAGTTAAAGCAACACCAAGGGACGCCAATATAGACATTAGTGTGATTTGTTCTTGAATGTGTTCTATTCTAAAATGATAGCTTGGAGCATCACTCTCCGATAGAGCTTTCTACAGTGATAGAGATATTTTATATCTGCACTGGCCGATCCGGTAGCGCATAGCCACGCATGGCTACTAAGCATTTGAAATGTGATTCATATAAAGAAAGAACTGCATCTTAAATTGTATTTCATTTTAATTACTTAAAATTTAAGTAGCCTCACATAGCCAGCAACTGCTGTACTCGACAGCACAAGCCTGGGTGCGGGGGCGGGGGGGGGGGTTCCAAATCACCTGGAGAGCTTTTCAAAATCACAACATGAAGTCCAAGATTTGGGGTGGCACCCAAGTATCTGTATTCCTTATTGTACCCTGTAGATGATTCAGGAACTGCTTATATTACAAGATGATCATCGAGATCAAATTACAAACATTAAATCCCCTCAGAGAATTTATGGAAACTCAATTTGAGAAACTGGTGTATAACATGCTGTCTGCATGTGTTTGCCAATCCTTTTCCTTTCTTTTTTAAAGATTTTATTTATTTTATTTTTAGACAGAGGGGAAGAGAGGGAGAAAGAGAGAGAGAGAAACATCAATGTGTGGTTGCCTTTCACGTGCCCCCAACTGGGGACCTGGCCTGCAACCCAGGCATGTGCCCTGACAGGGGAATCGAACCAGCAACACTTTGGTTCACAGGCCAATGCTCAATCCACTGAGCCACACCAGCCAGGGCCCAATCCTTTTTTTAAAAAGATTTCCTGTTTATTTTAAGTTTATCATGGGCTAACCTCAGCTTGCTTATCCCTCTGTGCTTGTCTTGGGAATGTCACGAGTAACCACCTAATGCTGTGTCATATATCCCCTCCTCCCACCCAGGATGCCAAACTGTTGTGAGTCGAGGCAGTGAAAGGTCTGCCAACATTTTAGATTGTTTGTTGACTTTAAAAACAGAAGTTCCTATCATGACGGAGGAACAAAAGCAGGACTTAAACCCTCTGATCATAAAGATCAAAAGGGCCTCCTGCCTGCCATCGAAACCTGTGCCCTTCCACGAACTAGAGGTAAGAGTGAGCCAGACGAACTGACGTGAGGGCTCCTTATCCCAGCCAAGGCCCCACTGCGCGTCATCTTCTGTCCCCCCAGTGGCCCTACCTGAGATGTATAATCATCCCCATTTCACCATTTAGGATCTCGGAGCAAGACATAAAAGAGGTTGGGCTTCTGGGATTAGGAGCTAGCAAGTCTTGCGGTCCCCGGCTACTCCGAGGTGCCGTTCAGGTGGAAACAGCGACCCCCTCTCAGCAGGAGCCCCAGGTTTCTTTGTTATGGCAGCAGAGCCCACTCTCGGTGAACCAGCCAGGTCTAGCACTGCTATTTATCTTGGAAGTTCCCTTTTCCTTCTCTTGGTGGGATCCCCATCCTTGGATTCTATGTCTTCCTCTTGCTTTGTTTGTTCTCTGGTTTTGCTGGAACATATCCTCCTGTAACTTCTTGAGAAAAGGTTAAATGATGGGGGATAGACTTGGGCTTCTGCAGCCTCAGAATTCATGTCTTTGACGTGCTCTTAAATTCTCTATCCTTATTTTTCTATTTTTACCTTTCTGCTGTTCTATTTATACAATAATTGTCTTCTGAAACTCCAGTTAGGTATATGTTAGATCTAATCTCATTCTCTTCCATTTCCTCTTAATCATTCCTTTATGTTTTTTATATCTTTGTCTTTTTTGCATAAACATGGGTAATCCATTCAGCTGTATATTTTAGTTCACTAATTTTCTCTTCAATTTTTTATTTTTTTGTTTATTTTCAATTACAGTTGACATATATTATTATGTTAGTTTTAGATGTACAAAATAGTGATTAGACATTTATATACCTTACAAAGTGATCATGACCCAACAAGTCTAGTCCCCATCTGGCACCTTACATACTTATTACAATATTATTGACTATATTTCCTGTGCTGTACTTTACATCCCCGTGACTATTTTTACAACTGGCCATTTGTATTTCCTAATCCCTTTCACCTTTCTCACCCAGACACCCAACCCCCTTCCATCTGGCAACCATCAACCTGTTCTCTGTATCTATGAGTTGTTTTGTTTGCTCATTTATTTTGTTTTTTGGATTTCACATATAAGTAAAATAATATGGTATTTGTCTTCCTCTACCTTACTTATTTCACTTAACACAATACCCTCTAGGTTCATTCATGTTTTTTCAAATGGTAAGATTTTATCCTTCTTATGGCTGGAGTAGTGTTCCACTATATATACGTACCACCTCTCCCCTATCCATTCATCTATCAAAGGGTGCCTAGGTTGCTTCCATGTCTTGGCTATCATGAATAATGCTGCAATAAACATAGGGGTGCCTATATTTCTATATAGATTTTCTTTAATTTCTGTCTGCAGTGTTTTATAGTTTTCAGTGTATGGGTCTTATACATCTTCCATTTAATTTCTTCTTAAGGATTTTATAAAAACATATGCTATTGTAGGTAATGTTTAAATTTTTTAAATTATTCATTACTAGTAAATAGAATTCTAATAGATTTGGCCCCCATGATTTTTAAATTTTTAAAAATATATTTGTTTTATGAACCTATTTTAATACTTTAACGCCTTTGTGCCTCTGGTTTTGCCAGTAGTTCCTTTTCCCCTTATACGTTTGGTGGTTTTTACTATGATCTCACCTTCAGTGGGAATTTCTCTGTGGAGTTCTTTGAGGCCTGGGTTGAAAGTGGATTTCTTCAGAAAGGTTTCTCAATGACTTCACCCAGGTACCTGGGAGCACTACCAACCCAGGATTGTTTTAGAGTAAAATTTCAGCATCAGCGTAAAGTAAATAAGACAACTGAGATATGAATTTGGACCACAGACTTGTGCAACAGTTAGCTTTTGATTATAAAATCTTAGCACCATGATCAAAACATGCAAGGTCCCTTATTTTCTGCTTCAACACAGCTCTGCCCCTCCTCCCATCTCATTTTCTGTGCCCTCTGACGCCCCAAACCTCTCTGAGTCTTTCCTCCCCTTGCGGCAGCCTTCCGCTCGGATGCTTAACATGGTAAAGGGAGCCTGTGCCGACGCCCCTAGATGTGTGTCCGGAAAAAGTGCTTTGCTTGCGCCCACCTTTCCTCCGCCTGGCCTGGGCCTAAGAGCTAGAAATAGAGACGTGCAGAAGGCACATGGCCTGTCTTGGTGGCGCTCCCAGTGTGGGAGGAAGAAATCGTGACCGATACTTTTGAGCCCTTTCCTTGTGCTGGCCACCCTCTTGGTGCTTTGACATATGTCACTCAGCCCTGGGAATGGCCTTGCAGAGCAGGCCCTGTCATTGGCACAAGGAAAGCCAGACTGCAGGGGCTGGGGGTGGTGAGGGTGGCCCTGGGGCTGGAGCCACCTGCACAGGGAGTCTTCCCTCCGAGGAGAGACAGAGTGACTGCCGCTGCAGCTCAGCACCCTGACGTCTCCCTGCTCTCTCATAGAGGCTCTGCACCCCCGTGTACTGCAGGTACCAGTTTCACAAGACTCCGGTTCACCAGACTGAGGGGAGGCCTCATGGAAGCCACATCTCCTTCCAGGACATCAATGTCATCTTCCTTGGGGCAATGCACCCCAGTGACCTGAGGGAATACCTGGAGGGTCCTCCCATGCTAATAGAAGTTCATGACCGGGACCGAAAGTCAGAGGAGTATTCCAGGAAGCCCACCCTGTTTGGGGAGGACCCTCTGGATTCATACATTAACTTCCAGGCCCTCATCTCTCCCAAAGAGACAGAGAACAATCCCTTTGAATCCCAAAACAAGATGTGGGACCCTTATGGAGTGGCCCAGGTAAGTTTTGCTGACCTCCTCCTCGGCCACAAGTACTTGAACTTGGCTGTCCCCATCCACAGCTGTGAGGCCAAGCCCATACACCACGGCCAGGAGAGCAGGAGCAGGAAGGCTGTGGGGTTCAGGGTCCCTACAGATGCCCTCCATCACAGCCCAATGCCCATGGGCAACTACCTGGAGGCCAACTCCCTGCTCAAACTGCGAGTGGACATCACGGTGCCACTGCAGGCCGCGGCAGAAGCTGCCCATCCAGACCTCACGGGCACCCGGTTCGGCCGCATCATTTTCGTGTTTGACTCCAGGAAGGTCTTCCTCCTACACAGCCTGCTGCAGGACGTCACCCTGATCAATGCCAAAGTCCTCAATCTGGACTCCTGCTCTATCCCGAACATCCAGCAGACCCCGTCAGCCTTCACGACGTGGTCGAAGATCCAGGAAAGGCAGCCTCTGGATGTGCTCACCGGCTTCCACCTGCTGGATGGGAAGATCCACCTCCTCATTTTGGAAGGCGTGGCTGACCAAGGCTTGAAACGGCTGTGGGAGAGCCACCAAAGCCGGTAGGTGGCATCTGGGGACTGAGCGAGTGGGGAGATCTCTCAAAGCCAGGCCGAGACTCCCTGTCCTGCTCTGTGAGAGGGATACGACCACTCAGTTCCTGCTGGCGTCCATCGCAGGGTGCTCCTCAGGGCTCAGGAGTTGGATTTTATGACGAGAAAAATTGATTGCCTTTAGGTGAAGGGCAGACTTTAGAGACGGTGGTTCAGGAAAATGGGTTCGGCTTCTGAGGGGCCTACTCGGTTAACAGGAAGCAGAATGTTTTGTATGGCCCCGATCCAAGTTTATGGGGCCAATAAATTGTGAATGGGGGAAAAAGAATGTGCTTTGTGGCTCTAAGGTAGACACCACAAAGAAATAGATTTCACCTGCCCCAGGTAAGACATATCTGATTGTTCTGAATCTAGAGGGGCTGCTTGGGCTGCAGAAAATGCCTCCACCCTTCAGGAGCACCTGCTGACCACTCAGTGGGGACGTTGTAGAGGCAACTAAAGCATCTGACTCTGAGCTGGGGCAAGTGGCCCCTCAGGGCCCTTCTGTTCTTTAGTTTTGATGACACGATACTTCTCTTTTCCTTTCCTGATTTTCAAGGATCCTCATTTGGATAAATAGGACTTCCTTCCTTTAGTCTGAAGGTCCCCTTATTTGTCCTCAGAGCTCAGATACCCTAGATACCCCAGAACCCAGATGCTAATGACAGCAGAAAGGTTTGAGGTTGAGTCTCCCCACCCAGCAGGGGAGCGTGGCCCTGCGAGGGTCTGTTTTGATGTCCCGATGGGCCAAGGGACACCAGGGAGAAACAGGCCTTATGGCTGGTTGTCTGCCCAAGAGAACTGAAAACATATGTCCGCACAAAAACATGCGCATAAATGTTCATAGTGGCAATATTTGTAATAATCAAAGAGTGAGAACAACCCATGTGTCCATCAACCAATGAGCAAAATGTGATACATCCATGCAATGGAATGTTATCCAGCTATAAAAAAGGAATGAAGTGCTGCTCCACATACTTCAACATGGATGAACCTTGAAAACATTATGCTAAGTAAAAGAAGCAAGACATAAAAGGCCACATGGTCTATGAAGTGTCAGCAATAGTCAGATCCATGGAGAGAGAAGTAGATCAGTGGTTGTCAAGGTCTCGGGAGGCATGAGGGAGAAGTGGGGAGTGACTGCCAACAGTACAGTTTCTTTTGGGGGTGATGAGGATATTCTGGAATTAGTGTTGAGCATCGCACAATGCTGAGTGTACTAAAAACCTCGGAAGGGTATACTTTAAAGGGTGAGCTTCATGATGTGTCACACAGAATTTGGCCTTGCCCAAGAGAGGTCAGGCCCTTGCCCTTGTCTTCTGAAAGGTGATCTGTATTGTAGATTTTGTTCAGGTTGGGAGCTGACCGCGACGGATCTTAGAGTGGGCATGGCCTGACCCGATAGACAAAAGTGAAGGTCGGCTGTGCCCAAAAGACCAACAGCGTGGTTTAGGGTGAGAGCTTTGGATCATGCAGTGTCAACTGACCTGGAGACAGAGATTGCCACATGGGCCATCAGGCAGTCGATCAGTCCTGCCTCTGTAACAGAGCCCCAGTAAGAGTTCATGACACCGGCCGGGCTCAGGGCGGCCACCCTGTGCCGCCTATTGTCTCTCACCCATGTCCTAAGGGCAGCACATCCGGCTCCATGAGGAAAGGCCAGTGGAGGCTTTGTGTCTGGAACCATCCCGGACACTGCTCTATGTATCTCTTCCTCTTGCTGATTTTACTATGTATGCTTTTGCCTTTAATAAGGTGTGTGAGCATAACAGATCTCTGTGAATTCTTCTAACAAACTGATGAACCTGAGTGTGCTTTTAGGAACCCCCGAACTTGCCGCTGGTGTCTGAAGTCAGGGCACTTTGGGGGACTGTGCCTTCAAACTTTGCAGTTTCAACTCAGGTCATGCGGTAGGTGAATTATGTCTCAGTGCAAAGTTTTTCTCCCAGAGGCAGATATAAGGTAGAATATGATCACTGACCCCCCCAGTTCAATTAAGATAGAAGTTTTTAAAAAATCATTAACAAGAAAAAATTCAAATGCCTAAAAACTAACAAACACTTCCAAATAACCCATGGGTCAAAAGAGAAACTGTAATGGAAATTAGGCATAGTGAAAAGAGTATAAAATCTCAATTTGTAGGATGATAAAGCATTATTTAGAGGAAACTTTATAGTCTTAAATGCTTATATTTAAAAAGAAGAAAGGCTGAAAATTACTAAGACATTTACTGAAAGTGACTGAAGTGTTGCAGACATTGAAATAAGTGTTTTAAACTATGTTAATCAGTTAAAAAATTTATTAGAAATTTTCAGGTTAGATAGTTTCATGAGGTCTCTCAATACAAAAATTAACATATTACTCTATTGAAGTTCTAAATACCACCAACATGCAAAAAATAATTTTGAGGGAAAAAAACTTTTAAGTATCATAAAATATGACATCGAAAGGAATAAATTTGACAAAAAGGAACAAAAGACCTCTGCCATGAATATTATAGAACTTTAGAAACAATAAAAAAAACTAAAACAAGCGAAGGGAGTTATCACGTTCATGGGTGGGACGTTCAATATTGTAAAGGTGTCCATTTTCACCAGCCGGAGCTGTCGAATCAGCACAATTCCAGCTTTAAAATAGCAACTTAAAAAAAAAGTGTGGAACTTGAAAAGCTGATTTTAAAATATGCATCAGCAAGCAGATGCTTAAAATAGAGACACTTTTAAATAAGCACAAGATGGGAGACCTTGCTCTACTCGATTTCAAGTATGATTATAAAAGTGTAGTAATTAAGACTATATGGTATCAGATCAGGGACAAAAATGCAGATCTATGGAATATAATAGAAAATCCCAAAATAGGCATACATGTAAGTAAATGGTCACTTGACCTATGACATGTGTGATATTGCAAAATAAGTAGTAAATGAATATGCTAAAACCACTAAATTGTACACACTTTAAATTTTCCATTTATTTATTACTAATTTTTCATTTTTCAATTACAGTTGACATGTATATTATATTAGTTTCAGGTGTACAGCACAGTGTTTAGACATTTATGTAACTTACAAAGTCATTCCTCTACTGATTAGAGAGCCCACCTGATACCATGCACAGGTATTGCCATGTGGTCGCCTACGTTCTCTCTGCTGTGCTTGTAGCTGCCAGTGCACTTCGTAATCTCTTTCATCATCCCCCTAACGCCCCTCCCACCTGGCGGTCATCCATTTGTTCTCGATATTTGAGTTTCTTTCTGTTTTGTTTGTTCATTCATTTCATTCTTTAAATTCCACATATAAGTGAAATCTTTGTCTTTCTATGCCTGACTTGCTTCATTTAGCATAATATCCTCTCAGTTTATCTACGTTGTCATCAAAGGTAAGATTTCATTCATTTTTATGGCCCAGTAATATTCCATTGCCTATATTACCACATACCTTGTATCCACTTATCTGTCAGTAGATGCTTGGGTTGCTTCCATATCTTGGCAATTACAAATAAAGCTTCAGTGAACATTTGGGGGCATATATCTTTTTGAATTAGTGTTTTGGATTTATTCTTATTGAATTTATTGGGGTGATATTGGTTACTAAAATTATATAGGTTTCTGTGGTACAATTCTATAATGCATCACCTGTATATTTGTAGTGTGTGTTCACTAGCCTAAGGCAGGTCTCCTTCCATCACCATTATCCTCCCTTTACCCTCTTCTACCTCCCCCAGCCCCTTTTCCTCTGGTGATCACCATACTGTTGTCTGTGAATATGTGGTTCCCTTTTTTTCTTTTTCTTAATCCCTTCGCCTTTTTCACCCAGCTTTCTATTCTGTTCTATCAATTATGTGTGTTTTTATACCAATGCCACACTGTTTTGATTACTATAGTTTTATAGTATTATCTGAAATCAGGGAGCATGACTTCTCTAACTTGGTTGTTATTTCCTAAAATTGCTTTGGCTATTTGAGGCTTTTGGGGTGCCATACAAATTTTAGAATTATTTGTTCTATTCCTGTGAAAAAATGCCATTGGAATTTCGATAGGGATTGCTTTGAATCTGTAGAGTGGAGAGTGTGGACGTTTCACAATATTAACTCTTTCAATCCATGGGCATGGAATATCTTTCCATGCTCTTCAATTTATTTCATCAATGTCTTATACTTTTCATAGTACAAGTCTTTCGCCTTCTTGATTAAATATTTATTCCTAGATATTTTACTTTTTTTGAAGCAATTGAAAATGGAATAGTTTTTCAAATTCCCCTTTCTAATAATTCATCATTAGTGCATAGAAAGAACAAATTTTGCATCCTACAATTTTCCTGAATTTATTTATTATACCTAACTGTTTTCAGTGGAGTTTTTAGGACTTTCTATATAAAATATCATGTCTACAAATAGTGATGGTTTTACTTCTTTCTTTATAATTTGGGTGCCTTTTATTTATTTATTTATTTTACTAATGGCTCTGGCTAGAGCTCCCAATGCCTTGTTGAATAAAGTGGGGGAGAGTGGGTATCCTTGTCTTGTTTCTGATCTTCGAAAAAAAAAGCTTTTATGTTTTCACCACTGAGTGAAATGTTAGCTATAGGCCTGTCATATATGACCTTTATTATGTTGAGTTACATTCCTCTATAGCCATTTTGTTGAGAGTTTTTATCATAAAGGGATTTTGAATTTTGTCAAATGCTTTTTCTGCATTCAATTCATTGAGATGGTGGTGTGATTTTTATCTTTTATTTTGCCCATATGGTGTACGTATCATGTTGATTTGCAGATGTTGAACTATCCTTGCTTCCCTGGACTAAATCCCACTTGATCATGGTTTATGATCTTTTTAACGTATGTTTATTAAGTTTGGTTTGCTAATATTTTCTTGAGTATTTGTGTATTTATGTTCATCAGAGATACTGGCCTATAATTTTCCTTTCTTGTTATGTCTTTGTCTGGTTTTTCTATCAGGGTAATGCTGGCCTCATAGGTTCAATTTGGAAGTGTTCCCCTCTCCTATTTTTTGGAAGAGTTTGAGAAGTATTGGAATCAATTATTCTTTGAACGTTTCATAGAATTCACCTGTGCAGCTGCCTGGTCTTGGACTCTAGTTCGTTGGGAGGTTTTTCATTGCTGGTTCAATCTACTTACTAGTAATCAGTTTGTTCAGATTTTGTATTTCTTCATGATTCAATCTTGCTATGTTTCTAGAAATTTACCTATTCTCCTAAGTTTTCTAATTTGTTGGTGTATAATTGTTCATAGTCTATTATAATCCTTTGCATTTCTGTTGTAATATCTCCTATCTAATTTCTGATTTTATTTATTTGAGTCCTCTCTTTTTCTTGGTGATTTTAGCTAAAGTTTTGTGAACTTTGTTTATCTTTTCAGAGAACCAGTGCTTAGGTTCATTGATCTTTTCTAATTTTTTAGTCTCTACTTCATTTACTTTTGCTTGGATCTTTCTTAGAAGCATACCTCAGAGATGTTGTGGGTTTAGTGGGTTTGGTTCCAAACCACTGCAATACAGTGAATATCACAATAAAGCAAATTACACAAAATTTTTTATTTTCTAGTACGTATTAATGCTATGTTTACACTATACTGTAGTTTATTAAGTGTACAATAGCATTATGTCTAAAAATATGTACATAATTTTAAAACTTTTTATTGCCAGAAAATTCTAACCCTTTCCTAGTCTTCAGCAAGACAATATTTTTGCTGGTAGAGGGTCTTACCTCAATGTCAACAAAAATGAAATTATCTACGAAATGCAATAAAGCAAATACAATAAAATAAGATGTGCCTTTTGCTAACATTGGGCTTTGTTTATTTTTCTTTTTTCTAGTTCCATGGATGTCACATTAGGTTGTTTGAGATTCTTCTTATTTCTTGAGCTAGGCATTCACCTTCATGCACTTCTCTCAAAGAACTGCTTCTGCTCCACCTTACAAGTTTTAGTGTCCTGTGTTTCCATTCTCAATTCCTCTCAAGGTATTTTTTATTACTCTCTTGATTTCTTCATGGACCGACTGGCTATTAAGTTGTATGTTATTTAATCTCCACATATTTGTGAATTTTCCAGTCTTCTTCTTTTAATTGATTTCTAGTTTAATAGTATTGTGTTTGATTTGATTTCAGTCTTCTTAAATTTATTGACTTGTTTTGTGAGCTAACATATGATCTATCTCAGAGAATGTTCCATGTGCACTTAAGAATAATCTTATTCTGTTGGTTTTATATATTTCTATATTGATTTTCCATCTTGATGACCTATCCATTGATGTATGAGGGTATTAAGTTCCCTAATCTTATTATATTGCTGTCTCCTTCTTCTTTTTTCAGAAAGACTGGAAGTGTGTTTCTGTTCTGCTATATGTGTGGTGCCCTGGGTGGTTGTCTGCCAAGAGTTGTCTCTCTAACCATTAAATCCCATGGAATCCAGGAATGCAAGTTCCCCTGGCCTCCAGAGCGAGACAATCAAGGGATGGCAGGTGTAAAACATGGATTACTGTGCTTAAAATCTGGGGTACCAGCCACATGTAGGAACTCCTGATGTTCGGGAATGGAGCAGATGGAGAGCATAAAGATGGAGCCCCCTGGCTGCAACAAGGCAGAGGGGGGTACAGAGAGGGCACCCAACAAAAAGAGAAAAAAAGGAGAAGAAAATGAGAGAAGAAAAGATGGTACCTGCCAGTTTTAACAAGGCAGAGGGAGAGCAAGAAGATGCTACCTACCGACCTCTGTCTCTGGAAAGTATCCCAGCAGGCCCCTGCTTTAAAATTAGCATATGAGTCCATTTCACATAAAGTCTGGGCACTTTTCAAAATGCTGTTTCTGTGCTGGGCCCTGCGCAATCGAATCTGGGTACAAGCCCTTTAAGAGCCATTTCCCAGTTTGCCACAGCCCCACAGATCTTCTGGGAGTGAGTCCCATTAGTTTTCAAAGCTAGATGTTTTGAGGGCCCATCTCTTAGGTGCTGGTCGTAAAAGCTGGGGTGTCCAGTGTGAAAAAGGAACCCTTCGCTCCTCAGTGCAAAGTTTCAGTTTTGAGTTTCCTTCCGATTGTGGGTCATTGCTCCAGGCGTGGGGTTTTTTTGGTGAGATTGTGTCAACTTTTCCTGCCTGCTTCTATGTGGCTTTTTTCTTGTTTGCCCTAAGTGAAGGGGTCATTCTGCTCGTTTTTTTTTGTGGGGAGGGGGATTCAGAGAAAACTGTTCCATATGTAGCTATAGATGTCTTGTGTCTCTAGGAGGAGGTGAGTTCAGGGTCTTCCTACATCACCATATTCAGCAGGAACCTAAGTTTTGGTGGTTCTGTTTTAATTTTAGGGTTTTTTCCCAATGCATATCCAATTACTAAAGCACCATTTGCTGAAAATACTACCTTTCTTTCTGGAAATGCTCTTGCATTTTTGTTAAGAATCGGTGGGTCATAAATGTATGGAAGTATTTCTGGGTTCCCTATTCTGTCCCACCGATCTCTTCACCTATCCACACGGCCTTGACTACTGTAGCTGTATAACCAGTCAGGTAGAGAGATTCCCTCCCCTTTATTCTTTTTTCAGAATTGTTTCCGCTATTCTGGTTTCTCTGCCTTTTCATATAAATTTTACAATAAGCTGTCTGTATTTATAAAAAGTCTTGCTAGAATGTTGATAGGAATTATGCTAAACCTACATATCACTTGGAGGAGAACTGACATCATTGCTATGTCGAACCTTCCGTGAATGCAGTATGGTTCTCCATTTATTTAGATCTCCAGTTTGTTTCATCAGCACTTTGTAGCCTTGAACATACGTGTTTTGATAGATTTATATTTAATTTTTT
This sequence comes from Mormoops blainvillei, assembly GCA_004026545.1. Taxonomy (NCBI): domain Eukaryota; kingdom Metazoa; phylum Chordata; class Mammalia; order Chiroptera; family Mormoopidae; genus Mormoops; species Mormoops blainvillei. The sequence continues at coordinate 23,528 of PVJD01013419.1, forward strand.
ACTTTTTTAGTCATTTTGAAATGATATGGTATTTTAAATTTAAGTTTCCAAGTATTTATTGCTTGTATATAGAAATACGATTGATTTTTCTTTGTTGATCCTGAAGCCTTGCTAAACTTGTTGGTTTGAGGAGTGTTTGCTTGTTTTTGGTAAATTCCTTGGGATTTTCTGCATAGACCACCCTATCATCAGCGAGTAGGGACACTTCAGTTTCTTCCTTTCCAAACCGTGTGTCTTTGCTGCCTTGGCGTGCTCGCTGGGACCTGCAGTGTTATTTTCCATCAGAGTGGCGACTTCCTCGCCTTTGTTTCTGATCGTTGGGAGACGGCATTAGGTCTCTCTCCACTACATATTATGTTCAGTGTGGGGTTTGGTAGATGTCCTTAGCCAGTCTGGGCAAGTTCTACTCTACCCTGAATTCACCGATGGTTTCCTAATTTGCTGGTTCGTGTAATTTATAACAACCAATTCCAGGTGCATTAAAAGCCTATTTGAAATAATCATAGACTTAAAATAAGTCACAAAAATATTATAGAGAAGTCCCAGGTACCCAAGACCCTGTTTCCCCCAGTAGTGACCGCTGACATAAAGTGCCCCATCGGTGGACGCAGTGCAATCAATTGGATTACAATGACCTGGTCTTACTCAAAGTTCCCCAGAAAAATCTAATTTTGAAAATCAGTGTTACAACTGTTCTAGATGACAATAAAGGAGAACATGTTCATGACCTCAGAATAAGACCTTAGCACAAAGAATAAAGGAAAACAGCCCTGACCAGCGCGGCTCAGCTGGCGGGGGCACCGCCCGCAGGCCAAGGGCCACGGGCTCCATTCCCGGCCGGGCCGCACGCCCGGGCTCAATCCCCAGTGAGGGCGCGTATGAGAAGGCAACCGACTGAGGTCTGTCTGTCTGTCTGTCTCTCTCCGCCCCCCTCTCTAAATGCAATGAAAAAACAAAAATGTCCTCGAGTGAGGGAAAAAAAAAAAAAAGAAGGAAAATAATGATAGATTTAGCTACATTAAAATTAATAACTTCTGTTCATCCAGAGGCACCATAATAATTGTGAAAACACAAGCCACAAATAAAGAAAAAAATATTTTCAGTGTTGGAGCTAGTATGTTGAACATATGAAATGCCTGTGAATCAATTAAAAAAAACCCAATAAAAATATTCCAGTGGGCGAATGAGCAAAATACTTGAACACACACTTCACAGAAGACGAAACCCCATGAAAAAGCACACAGATCCACCCACAGCACATGCGGGAGAGGGGCAGGCTTCACCAGGTTCAACAAGGTGCGGGAACAAAGTGCTGACCGCAGCGGGTGGCCTAGCAGGCTGTGTTTACAAACTGCGAGGCTGGTAGAGTGAGTGCAGGGTAGAGGATGAGGGAGGGGCCGTGGGACACAAGCAACACGAGGCTGGTTTCAGCGTTGTCACGGCCAATCTCCCTGCAAGGTTTTAAACAGGCAATAAATAAATAAGTACCCGTCAGCCAGGGCAAAGCAGCGGCGCTCCAAGAGCCTGCGGAGCGGTGTTAAGGTCCCGTCCTGTGGCCTCCTCTTCCAGAATTACCAAATCAGAGCACGGGAAACACAAGGTGCTCTACAACTCTCAGCTGCTGTCTCAGCACCGCCTCTACGCTGACCTAGAGACCGTCCTGTACCACGTGCACCTCTTCAAGCCAGTGTCACAGCTCATGAAGCACCTGGCGCTCTACCTCCGCAACACCGTGATGCTGAAGGCCTTCCAGGCCCTGAGCAGGTATGCCCCCAGCCTGCCGGTGGCGCCAACCATGGGCAGTGCGTGACCCTTGGAGGTGCAGCTGTTACTGATGCCCGGAGAAGCTGAGCCAGGGGCAGTGTGCTGTTCCAAGGAACCCCGCGCCTGTGTCATTTCCGCTATTGCACGTGCTCTCCCAAGAGTTTCAGAAACATATTGGTGAAATGAAGACAGCTTATTCAAAGATATATAGCATGAACCTACCTGCTGTACTTGGAGAATACCCTAGAATAGCCTGAGGGATGAGAAACTGGTTAAAACCCATTTTCCCAGTGAGCGTCGGGGAACCCCCAGATCCACCAGGCCAGCAGCAACTTTCTCTCTCAACCAAATGTTTGCTTTTCTGTCTGCTTCTTCCCTGGTCCCCTGTTGCACCCTCCCAACCTATTCCTCAGAAAGCCATTCTCCAGAGACCTGGATCTTTCACTACTTGCACCCCTTCGCCTGTGCTGATCCTTCTGCTCCTACATGGGTGACCTCCCAGGCCTTCAGCGGTGGGCACTGCCCCCCGCCCCACCCCGCCCCTGGAAGCTGGGTACTTGACCTGCTGGGTTGCACAGCTCACGCCTACCTGCAGAGCTCCTCGTTTGTGTGTAGAATGGCCACTGTCTCGTGCCTGCTCTAGGGAGCGAGCTAAGAGAAGCAGGTCCTGTTTAGAAGAGGAGATTGACAATGAAGGGTGCAGTGAGGGGCGCAGGAGCCCCAGGCACGCCATAGCCTCGGGACTCAGACCCGGCCCTACACTAGGGAGGCAGCGCAGAGTGGGCGCTGGATGAGGGTGGGTCCAGCCGGGTCTGGGCATTCGGAGGCTCTGCTATTCATCATGGTGGCTGGCAGGGCGGTCCTGCCAGTGGTGTAAGTTATGGGTGGCCGGCAGGGGTGAGCAGCCAGGGACCACACTACCCAGGTCTAAGGGGGGATGGAGGCACAGATGGAGGAGGAGTCGCTGCCAGGTCGCGAAGGCTGGGCAGCCTGCCCCCACCCCGACCCCATGGACCTGCTGTGGCCCCCACCACCTCCGGACATGAGCTGTGAGAGGGAGAGGGTTTGCTGTTGCTTTAGGACACTGAGCTGCCTCCCTGAGCCTCTGCCAGCCAGAACTGGGCCTGCAGCGGTCCAGCTGGGTACTGCGCATCCACGGGAACTCGCCCGGGCCCGTGGCCACGGTTGGAGTGGCCCGGGGCACACTGTGCCTTCCTGAACCCGGCCCACCAGCGCCAGAGCTTTATCTGTGAGCCCCTCCCCACCAAGTGCGCAGAACACACGCTGCCCGTCACCTAGCTGTCACTTTCACTTACCTTTTACTCCACAGATTTATAGAAAAATCACAATTTTACGGGCTTACAACTAGAACCCGGATAGAAAATGTTAATGCACACATTCTGTTCTGGAAACACGTTCATAACTTTAAAAAATGAGTAGCTTTGTCCTTGCCACCTACTCTTGCTAAAGAAGAGGACGCTCGTTCTTTTGTGCGCCTGGCAGTTTGTTTCGCGCCCGGCGCTCATCAGCAGGGCCTGACGCTCAGGCGGCTGTGTAGGGCGGGGCGACAAAAGTCTCCTGCAGGAAAACCGAGGAAAAGCTGTTTGATAATAGAGTGACAATAGCACCACTTTTTATTTCCAGACCTTCATGTCTCAAGAAGCTCAAAGAATTCTAAAAGCGATTTTCTGAATCTTACTTAACATCTTAAAAATTAAGGTTATATGAATATAGGTAAACTACAAAGATGGATACTTGCAAGTAGTGGGAAATAACTGAGAGAATTATACCATATTTTCCATAAATGTACAGCTATTAATATTGAAATTTAGGGCGAAAGAGGTTTGCTTGACACCACGAGCACAGCCTGGATTCCTCCTCTAGCTGCAGAAGAGTTCAGGGTTGCTGTATTATTTCAGACTCCCCTCATGTGTTGGTGGGTTTGGTCATTCATTCATTCATTCAACTAATTTTAATTAGGTATACTGTATGAGCTGCCCCCACTTCCCCTCTGCTCAGGGAGGGAGGCCCAAACAACACCTGGTGGGGACGGTTTCCCAGATTAGGGCCTGCTTCCCTCATGCCTTGGAGCCCCCAGCGGGACCCCAGAGCCTGGGCAGATGGAGCAGGACACAACAAGAGAGACTGCGTGGCCTCAGCCCCTGGAGGACGCACCCTGCCAAACCACGCAGGCGCACGCGCAGGCTCCTGGAGAGGCCACGCCCCCCCCCCCCCCCCCCAGGGGTGTCCAGGCTTCAGAAGGACTCCACACACCCGCATGGCTGGCTGTGCCTGGAAACGGGATTTGCCAAATCTCCCTGCTACGTGAGGCGCACAGGTGTGCGGTGACCAGCCTGGCTCCGAGGGCACACACAGAGCCTGGGTGTGTGGTGGATGCATCACTGTGCACAGCCCACCGAGTATCGCACCTGCGCGGGGATCATGGCAGGGAGACCAGCCCCACCTGGGGCTGTGAGTACCTGGCAGCCACAGGTCACCATGTAAGGGGTGCAGATGCAGTCCCCTTGTCACTCAGTTCCAGGTGAGAGGACAGGAACGTGCAGGAGCCCCATGGAGGAGGCAGATGACAGTGACTCTGCTGTTAAGCAGCCCAGGCTTGCAGTGACAGGAGAGACCCTGGGCCGGGCGCCCACCCAAGGCTGAACAGAAGTTCTTCTCTGGGAGGCCCGGCCCTCCTGCCCCCGCTGCCCTGCCCCCGCTGGGTCTAAATTGCTCCCTAGGAGAAGGCGGGGACAAAACCCCATATCCACTGAGTCCCATTCTCTATGGTCCCCCCAGCTCCCTACTGCCTGGACCTGAGCTGTTCCCGCAGAGAAGGGGTGATGGTGTTCCCCAGGCTGGGTGGGAGCTGCCCCAGGCGAACCTCCTGCAGCCCACTAAGAGCCCCTTCCTGCCACTAAGATGACCGGGAAAGACAGTTGGGAACAGGCAGCTCTCAAAACGCCTTCCTTCCCCATCCTATAAACGCATGGTTACCAGCTAATCAACCTCTCTGAGTTTTCATTTCCTCTTATTAAATGGGATGGCTTGACCTGTCTTGCAAGGCAGGTGAGGCTACTAAGTAGGGTGGCCCTTCTGTGTTCCAGGATCCACTGCATCTGCCATTACAGCACCAACCTCAGGGAGGTGGTCATGAGGGACCTGCTGCCTTCCTCCGCCATGATCAAACACTTGAGCCAAGAGTTTGGGCTGCCCATTTCCCTAGAAGAGCTCACAGACAGAAAACATGTGGCCATCCCACCTCATCCCACCCCCAACCTTGAGGACTTAAGAAGCCGGAATTCCACCCTCACTTACGAGATCCTCGCCCACCAGGAGAAATACCTGCAGTGGCGGAACAATGTGATGTTGAAGAATAAAGGCCAGAATCACAGTCTCATCCAGGTGGCAGTCTCTCCTCTCTGGGGTCGGGGGTCCCAGGCCTTGGCCCCACCTGGGCTGTCCGGTCACATATCAGGAGACGTAGGGCAGATGGCTGGATCTCATACGGGGCATCCGCCTCTGGTCTGGTTCCGCTCTCCTGCCCTGGGGTCCCAGGCAGGATGAGCAGGAAGTGCCGGGGGCAGGGCTGAACCACAGCAGAGCACTCAGCCACAGCCCTGAAGAGCCCCGTCCTCCGGGAGGGGGGAGGGAATGCTCCCAGGTGTATTGCCTTTGGCCCCGGAGTTCATCTTCGGGGAAGAGCTGTTGTGCATGCGCACGCGTGTGTGTGAGTGTGTAACATCTTACGTAAGCTGCTGCCGGCATGGATGTTCTCAGATGTCCCAGCAACACGGGAGATAAACTAAATCTGCATGAGAAAATGTAAAATGAAGAGAATAAGAGACCGAGAAGCTGGCGAGGTGGTGGGAGGCTGGGTATTACGTGGCCAGAATGGCCAACAAGAACCTCCTTCACACCATACCCACCAAAGGGACAAAAACACCAACATCCAAGGTGTGACTTCACGTTGCCTACTTATGGTCTGTCTGTATGAAGCCACCTGCCCCACTCCCACCCCAATGGCTAGTAAAAAAGTCCCTTAAGTCCCTTAGAAGTGTGTAAGCTTTGCATGTGTGTGTGCGTTCTTTATGATACCGTCTAGGTCAACCCCTGTTGCTGCAGAAGGTGAGATTTCATTCTTTTTTATGGCCAAGGACTATCCCCTCGTATATATGTACCACTTCTTTTTAAGCCAATCATCTATTGATGGGCACATGGTTGCTTCCATATCTTGGCTATGCTAAGTAATGCGGCAATGAGCATACGGGTACATTTATCTTTACGAGTTAGTGTCTTGGCTTTCTTTGAATAAATACCCAGAAGGGGAATTGCTGGGTCATATAGTAGTTCTGTTTTTAATTTTTTAAGGGAACTCCACACTGTTTTCCACAGTGGCTGCAGCATTTACAACCCCACCAACAGCGTGCAAGGGTTCCCTTTTCTCCACATCTTCACCAACACTTGTGGTTTGTTGATTTATTGATGATAACCATTCTGACCTTTTTTAATTGAACTGGTTTGTTTTTTTCTTTTTTTGGTGTTAAGTTGTATGAGTTCTTTTTTTTTTCATACATTTTTATTTTTTTATTTTTTTATTTTTGGTATATTTTATTGATTATGCTATTACAGTTGTCCCATTTTTTTCCTCCCCTTTATCCCTTCTGCCGTGCACCCCATCCCATCATCTCCACACATCTTAGTTTGTGTTTATGGGTTGTGCATATTAGTTCTTTGACTTCTCAATTTCCTATACTATTCTTAGCCTCCCCCTGTCAATTTTTTTTTGTCAACATTTTCCCACCACCACTTTCCCCAGACCCACCCACCCCCATCTGGCTTTGTCAATGGGTCTTTTATGCATGTTCCTTGATGACCCTTCCCCTCCTTTTCCCCTGTTACCCCCCACCCCCCGGCTACTGTCTGTTTTTTATTTCAATGTTGCTGGTTATATTTTGCTTGCTTGTTTATTTTTTTTACTATGTTCCACTTATAGGTGAGATCATATGGTATCTGTCTTTCACCGCCTGGCTTATTTCACTTAGCATAATGCTGTCCAGTTCCATCCATGCTGTCACAAAGGGTAGCAGCTCTTTCTTTCTTTCTGCTACGTAATATTCCACTGTGTAAATGTACCACAGTTTTTTGATCCACTCATTTACTGTTGGGTACTTAGGTTGCTTCCAATTCTTGGCTATTGTAAATGGTGCTGCTATGAACATTGGGGTGTATGGGTTCTTTTGAATTGGTGTTTCAGGATTCTTAGGGTATAATCCCAGCAGTAGAATTGCTGGGTCAAAAGGCAGTTCTGTTTTTAGTGTATTGAGGAAATTCCAAACTGTTTTCCACAGTGGCTGCACCAGTCTGTGTTCCCACCAACAGTGCACTCAGGTTGCCCACTGTCCACATCCTCGCCAGCACTTACTGTTTGTTGATTTGTTTATGATGGCCATTCTGTCTGGTGTGAAGTGGTATCTCATGGTGGTTTTAATGTGCATCTCTCTGATGGCTAGTGATGCTGAGCATCCTTTCACGTGCCTCTGGACCCTGTGTATATCCTCCTTGGAAAAGTGTCTGTTCAGGTCCTTTGCCCATTTTTTAATTGGATTGTTTGTCTTCCTGGAGTGGAGCCTTGTGAGTTCTTTATGTATTTTGGAGATCAAACCCTTGTCCAGGGTATCATTGGCAAATATATTTTCCCATATGTTTGGTTCCCTTTTCATTTTGCTTTATAAATTTTAGACAATAACCCCTTATCAGATGCATCATTGGTGAATATCTTCCCTCATTCAGTAGGTTGTCTTGAGCTTTATTGACAGTTTCCTTTTCTGTTTATTTTTCCTTTGCAATCCTATCAACTCTTGCTTGATGACTTTTGAGACCATTGTTAGGTGCACAAGATGTTCATGATAGTTATTATACCTTCTTGTTTCTTCTGTAATATACAATATCCCCTTCTGTCTCTTTTGATAGGTTTTTATCTTCAGATACAAGGTTAGACACTAAATATGCTACTCCAGCTTTTTTGCTGGGGCTTTCTGGTCCTTTTTTCCTAGCTTATATCCTTCTTCCTTTTAATTTCAAAGCCCTACCTTTTTATCTAAATCAGTTTTTTAAAATATATGAACGTGAGCATCTTTTTTATTAAATTTATTGTGGTGAGATTGGTTAATAATATTGCATAAGTTTCGAGCGTACATCTCTATGATCCATGATCTGTCTTTTGCACCGTGTGCCCACCACCCAAAGTCAGATAATCTTCTGTCACCATCCATTTGACCCCTTTACTACCTCCCCATCTCCCCTTCCCTTATAGACAGCATTTTGTTAGCTTTAAAAAACCCAATCTGAAATTCTTTAATTGGCAAACTTAACTCTTTTACTATAATTACTATTAGATTAGGTTTTAGGGGCCACCTCGTTTTCTCTGTGCAGAGTGCAAAGTAATTAACAGAACAATTGTTGACCAGAACTTCAACTTTATACTCTTCCCCCGGCCCCAGGCTGTAATCCACCAGCCCTAGGATTTTGAAGGAACAGGCACTTCTAGTTTTATTAATGACAGACTGACTAATTCAGACCAACCTTCCCAGAAGACAACCAGAAAAACTGGACCAATACTAAATATTCCTATTGAAACTACATGCAGGCCGTGATGGGACCCTAGCTTAGATGGCACGCTCTTCTCAAAGCTGCTGCAAGGCCTGAGTGTTGTCCCTTAGCCCACGCCCTCGGCCTGCCTCTGCCTTCAGCCCCTGTCACTGCAAGTCACAGGTATCTTGTTCCTAGACCGACTTTTCTCTCGTGTGTGAAACACAGATTTATTTAGTCCTTCTCTTGATTACTTTTCACTCTCTTATAGAAATTCTCAAAGATTCCAAAATCAAGACACTGGGGCTTGGCCCCAAGTCATGTTAATAAGTAAGTCGAGGTCAACCTCTTGAGTTAAAAAAAAAATTTTTAAGCAAAAGTAGTTATTTTGCTGAAGATTGATAGGCAAGGAAAGGCCAGCTGGGCAGCACAGCACTTAACAGCGTAGAGTAAACCTCTTCCGCTTTCTCTTTCTTGGGCCCCGGCCACCTTTCTCTGCAACCTCCTACTTTACCTTTTATCTCTTTCCTCATTGCTATTTTCATTCACAAAAGAGGCCAACAGGCCACTGTGAGGCCCTGGAGAGAGGAGGGCAGCCCTCCCCGTGCACACGAACACAGTCTAGGATGGCAGCCCTTGTGCTTCCGCTCGTCTCTGCCCTGCACACACCGTGACAGCCTCAGTCCTCTCCTGCTTCTCACCATCTGAGCCGTAAGCCCTGGGCAAATGCTCTGTGTCCCAGTTCCAGTGACCTTAGGCGAATGTCAAGTTTCTGGCCCGCTGATTTCCACTGCCAACAGCAAGAGACTGGACAAGACGGCCCTCTGGCAGGACCCTCTGATAAAATGGCAGCCCCGGCATTCAAGGATCAGTACCTGCAGCCATGCCCCGGAGCTGGACACCAGCAGGTAGCTAGCGCTGAGGGGCGCTTGTGCGGGTAATGACTGGTGTCTCTTTCTTCAGAAAAATATCACGGAAGCTTACCAGGTTAGCAAGAAGCCTCCGAAGTCTGTGGTGAAGGTGATTAGAAGTTCAGCCCCTGCCAAAGATGCTGTCCACAACTACAGTATTCAGACTCTAAATTCCACAGAGTTTGCCAAGAAGGAGCTGTATCGTGAGATGGCCAAGGTGAGTGGGAGGCTCAGGGAGCAGGGAACAGTCGTGCGCTCTTGCTCCAGACAGGGTAACGGCAGTTGGCTAATCCCTTGAGCTGTTACCTCTCTGACCACCCAGCCCTGAGGTCCGCGGGAGATCTCCCGTCTGGACTAGAGCCACCCAGCTGGGGGGAGTAGGCAAGGGACCAGGTGCTGGGAAAGGGGCGCTGTTCCCACACTAAGTGCGAATCCTCCACATGCAAGCGTGAGCCAAGAGGCCCTCCGCGCACGCTCAGATGTTCGCAGCTGCAAACCGCCGCAGGTTCCTCGGCTCTCCAGGGCATTGGGTTGCTGCTCACGCAGAGCAGCCGTCACCCTGAGGAGAAAGCTGGCTCAGGCTTTCTCACACAGCGAATTTAGAAAAGGGCTTCTTCTGTCAAGGCGGGGCGACAGTGTGAACCGCCCGGGGCCACTGCGCCATCCAGTGCGTCTGAGTGCCCCGTTTACATCATCAGGAACCACCGCTGTGCCCTCAGCTGTTCCTGACACCCACGCGGGGCGCTGAGGCTCAGTCGGGCCTCTCCAAGCCCGCCACCACCCCTCCATCCACGTGTCTGCCCCTCATTTCCAGGAGCCGAGCCGAAGATTCACATATTCACAGAATTACCTCTCAGCCATGGTGGAGCCCCAGGATTCCAAGGAAGAAGAGAAAAAAGCCAAGAAGAAATCCCGCCAGGCCTGGCTCACAGCCGATGGCTTCCAAGTGACAGGTCTTCACAGGTGCTCCGAAAGTGACCACCTCAAGCTGCTGCCCATTGGTGCCACCGCAGAGCTGGCAGAGGTCCACAGGCAGGAGGGGCAGGGTGTCAGGTGGGGCATCCCTGGGGACCTTCCTCCTAACTTATGTTTCCCGGTTTAGGAGTGGAGGGAAAATGCACTGTTTGCCAACGTGCTGCAGCCTGTGCTGGACCGAGACAGGTGGAGCTGGGACCGGCGCCATCAGGACTTCGATCTGTACAAGAAGCCACCGCCTTTCCTCAAGCTGCCTGCTGTTCCATCACGGGACCCAGGAACAGGTAACAGGTGAGATGCAGGCGGGGCTGAGCCTCCTGGCGCCGT
>PVJD01013420.1:0-34085 GCA_004026545.1 Mormoops blainvillei
CCCTAAAGCTCCCCAGTTGATTCTAATCTGCAACTAGTGTTGAAAGCTTCTAGTGTAAACCAACTTCATCATTTTACAGGGAAATTGTGATATTATTTCTTTCATGTCTGTTTTCCCCATTAGGCTGTAAAATTTAAGAGAGCAGGGACAGTATCTATTATGTTATGGCTGTGACCACAGAACCAGTTCAAAATGGACCTGTCTGATTTGACGGGGTGCTGAGTTGCCTTTCAGAGACAATAGACCAAAATCATAAGTCATGGAGCTGAAACCTGTGCACAAGAAAGAACATGGCCCTCCAGCTCTTTCTGGAACCAAAGCCCCCCCAACCCTTCCAAACAAAGGACTGGGACGTAACTGAACTTGAACACTGGAACCCTTTCAGGATCCAAGAGTCCACTGTGCAGGAAGATCCGATGTTGGCACCCCTTTACCATAAATGGCTAACTTCTCAGGTCCTACTGGTGCTGGGAACCCAAGAGGGCCAAGGGAGTCCTCATCCCAATACCGGGGTCCAGGTTCTTGTCATAGCACAGGAAAGGACTTTCAAATCAGATGGAAAAATTTAGCAAAATACAGTAAATTTATTAAAGCAAAAGTATGCACTCAAGAAGTGAGAACGGGCAACGTTGGAGGGTGCGCTGCACCGATGGGATCTGGGTGAAAGGTTCTCATTAAACACAAGGAAGGGGAGGAAGACAGTGAAACCGGAAAAAGCTGGTGTTCATGCTATCTGTCACCAGTGAAGCCCCACAAGCAGAGACGGGGGGTTGAATCTTTACATGTGCTTTATTCAGATGGCCAGTGACCTGAGAAGATGGCGGGTTTGTACCTTAATGGATCGTCTTACATTCCTTACAAGCCAGCCTTTTTATAACAGAGACCAAAGAGTGGGGAGGGGGTTGGAATTCATAGCAGAGAACAAGGTGCGGTCAGGGGTTTGAAATTTGGGGAAAATGAGATTAAAAAAATAACTGCGGCACCCTCATTTCAGGTGGCAACTGTCTCTCAATGGCTCGGATGTCACCTTAATTGGTTATGGTCTCTCCCTGGAGCCAGGGTGGGCCTCCCTGCAGTTCCTGAAACAAAAGCTTTTCAGTGTATCTGCTACTTAGGCTGATCGAACTATTTCCTGAAATTAAAATGTTCCAGTTTTTGAGTCCCCCATCAGTAGGGTGGTCCTTGGCTCCTGACACTGGTGGAGTGACTGCCTGCATGGCTTGTCTTCATCCTGTTGCAGAAAGTGAAATTGGGAAAGGCTCACGCGGCACCAGGAGTAACAAAGGGAAAGTTTATTTACGCATGCGGGCCCAGTGGAGTACCCTCTCAAAGCCTGGGCCCAGAACAATAGCTCCGCACTCCTTTTATGTTGGACCAAATGGGGAGGGTCTTGGAAGATGTGGCACAGGTTTGAGGAGGGTCCTGGGAGGCGTGGTACAGGTTTGGCACGAAGGGGTTTACAGAAACGGGAAAGAAGCATTCACAGCATTAGTCAGGGCAATGGCGTTTCATCTTTGGCGTCTCAGCCTTGATTTCCCTCTACAATCTCTCCTCCCCACATAGCGCCTTCCTTTTCGGCCTTCCCTGAACAGTTGGGACAATTTGGTGGGGGGGGGAATGGGCGGGGTTGCTGGTTCTGAAATGCAATGCAAATTTATTCCAAAGCTATTATAATGGTCCTTTTGGTTACTTTTAAGTCAATACGGCTACCAAATCTGGTTGAGGCTGGTGTTTGTTTGTCCCAACCACGGGAAACTGGGGAAGGTAAAGCAGGGGAACATGTGGTCAGTAAAGCTCACGTCCGGGATGGAAAAGGGAAGGGGTAGAGCTTGAGGCCTTTGTTCCCCAGTCCAACTGAGGGGGGACTCCAAAATTGGAACATTTTAGTTTCAGGAAACAGTTCGATCAGCCTAAGTAGCAGATGCACGTGAAAAGCTGTTATTTCAGGAACTGCAGGGAGGGCCACCCTGGCTCCAGGGAGAGACCATAACCAATCAGGGTGACATCCGAGTCACTGAGAGACAGTTGCCACCGGAAGGGAGGGTGCGGCAGTTTTTTAAAAATGTCATTTTCCCCAAATTTCAAACCCCTTACTGCACCTTGTTCTCTGTTATGAATTCCAACCCCCTCCCCACTCTTTGGTCTCTGTTATAAAAAGGCTGGCTTGTAAGGAAATGTAAGACGGTCCATTAGGGTACGAACCCGCCGTGTTCTCAGGTCGCTGGCCATCTGAATAAAATGCACCTAAAGATTCAACCCCTGTCTCTGCTTATTGGGTTTCGTTGGTGACAGGTAACCAAACACTGGCTTTTTCCGGTTTCACAACCTTCCTGCCTCGCTACAACTAAAACTTTTCCCACAAACACTTCTGCACAACTGTTCCCCCTAACCCATTAGGCCTCCCATCTTCTCAGTTGATGCTTTCTCTATCAGTAAACCTTTCCTTACTCCAAATCCTGACATTTTAAATTTTGGCCCTTTGAAGCATCGGGCACATGGACTTTGATCTACCATTATATTCATCCCTAGATTTTAGCACAGTACTGGCACAAAGTTGAATGAATGAATGAATGAATGTACTCATGGAAGGTCACACAGGAAATATACACAAAAGAACCAGAATTAGAACATCTGTCTCTTGATTTCCCACTCAGGGCTCCTTCGTTATTCCACTGCTTCCATTATCAGATGGCCAGACCTTGGAAAACTTGATTCCAGTGCTGATAGATGTGCTCCTAATTGTATGCTGTGGTAATTATCTGTGATTGCCAGGCTGGGAACTTTACCTTATTTCCTCAAGCACCAGCAACCACACGCCCTGCCTGGTTCACCATAAATGACTGATGATAATAGTTCACTGGTGGTGGGGGTGGTGGGGGGTACCAATGCAAATTCAGTTTAGAATACCAACCTTTCAAAGTCTTCCTTTGTCAAAGGCCACTTTTCCATCTTCAACCTTCCCTTACTATGCCCCAAACCTGTATTCTACATCTTCTCTAGCCAGTGCTCAATTTTAATGATCTGTCTGGTTGAAAAGTCCTGAAAACTAATTCACAGTAAGGTGTAAATGATTGACAGGATTTGATGGAATATATTTTTGGGGGATCTTTGCATATCAACCAGGGACAGTGTCCTGACTGAAAAGAAAGTCTGATTGCCAAATTTTAAGTACAGAACCATAGCACTTATGAGGGGCATCTAGGGGTATAAGCAGGGTGGCCTTCCTGGAGGGATGTAATCAAATCGATCAGGAAGTCAACCGGTGTTCACCTTTGAGTAAGGCGCCTGGGAGGCCCTCCGGGAGTTGAAGTCTCAAGTCGGCTTTCAGAGATCTACTCTGAGCATGGGGTTCTCACTTAGCCCCATTGGGGAGCGGTATAAGAGACTGGCACTTCCCTGGGGTGCTGTGGGGGCTTGGCCATAGGGGCTCGGACATATTCGTGTTCAGGAGGAAGAGAATGCATATTCAGTGCCTCAGGTGGGGCTCTTCATAGACAACAACTCATTCTTCTTTCTGCAGGGATTGCTCAGCCAGCAGCCCCAGAGGGAACAATTAGGTTGTTTATCCAAACCTCAGCCTCTTTGCTATGTAATTGATTTTTCATTGAGTGTATTTAGGAAATGGTTATTTACATGAATACAGACACACCAGGGACAAGGCAGCATCTGATCACAGGAAATGGGAGGGAGTCTAGATCAAGTGTAGAATCGAGTGGGAAGGAAGGTGAGCTTGGAGGCCAGTTGACGACCTAGGAGCTTCCAGCTCCGCTGCTGGCTGATCTTCCGAGCCTTGGTCTCCTCATTTGAAAAGGGGGATACATTTAAAGATTGCTTATAAAATGTGGAGAGGCGGGCGTGCAACATCATACCTGTGATGGGCTGTCGTTACTATTATTATTACTATTAGCAACGTCATTTTCCGTGCTGGGGAAGCTTTTCTGTCCTCTGCTTAGCCTACCTGACCCTAATCATGACTCAGCACTTAGGCCTAAGCCTTGCCTTCTCCCCAAAGCCTTCTGCTGTGTATTGGTTGGAAAGGATTTCAAATCCACTTTTTTGTGGCAAAAGTGAAGTTGTTTTTATAGGTAAAGTTGTTCTGATGTAAGAGTGAATTTGTGTCACAATGTTGTCACCGGCATCTGTGATTGTTGATAAGTGCCCAGTGGCTCAGCCGCTGAGGGGCTTATAGGTACGAACTAGTGGAGAAGCAGCTACGGGAACTAGGGCTGGCGGACGTTGAGACTGTAAATGCCTAGAGTTTGTGAGGAACGTCAGAGAGTGTTCAGCCTGGACGAGGCAACTCTCTGCTGATCTAAAGAGCTCTCTGAAAGCCTTGGGGTGTTGCAGAAAGTTAAACCGGGAAAGACTCAAGCGGTACTGGGAGTAACGAAGGGAAAGTTTATTTACGCATGCGGGCCTAGTGGAGTGCCTTTCAGATCCTGGGCCCAGAACAATAGCTCCGCACTCCTTTTATGTTGGGCCAAATGGGGAGGGTCTTGGGAGGTGTGGTACAGATTTGGCGCGAAGGGGCTTACAGAGACAGGAAAGAAGCATTTGCAGCATTAGTCAGCACAAATGGCATTTCATCTTTGGTATCTCAGCCTCGATTCCCTCTACAGGGGCTCCTGCCTTGGTAAAGCGACTTTTCAATAGCAGCGGTGACAATGGTGCAGCAGTTCCGTCAAAGACACTATCTTGCCTGCCAACTCCAGTACTGTCGTTCCTTAGCAACATGCTCCAGCAACAAGACATTTCCGTTTTGCCCTGGCAGCTGGACATCAGCACGGAGTTGGCTAAGCAGACTCTGCTGAGAACCAGTTTGTAGAAAGGTATGCTTCAAACTAAATCTGCACTTTATGTCCCTTAAACTCTTCTTGCCTGGAACGATTGTAAATTCACTCAAAGGATGTTATTTTTTTATTGGCTTATTAAGAGACGTTATCCTGTATACAAGTGGCTTGTGAAATTATTATAATTCCCACAGGGAACCTGTGTTAAATAATGATTGGCAAAGACAATCTCAGTCTCTGGGCATAAATACTGTCCGCCCCACCCGCACCCCCAGCAAGGCACCTCTCCTGACAGCTCTGGTCCTTTCCTAGTTGCCCTCATCCTTCATAACCCTTTATGAAATTCAGTCTCCAGCATCCTATTTTAAACCTTAGTTACAAGCAGAAGCATTTTTTTCCCATGTGCAAAGAGGTTTATTAGCTGTGAGGACCGTGTAGTCACTGAACAGGACTGGTCACGAGACAACGCAGGCTCCTGGGGCCGGGGGTGACCGGCTCGAGCTACCTCCTGGGACGCTCGCCTGCACCGGGAGCAGCCAGAGTGCTTCCTGCCGTTTGTGCTTTGGCATTCCTTTGCTCGAAGGCTCAGCCGCAGAGTTCAGGGGACGTGTTCGGGCTTCTCTGCCCCGGCATCCCGTATAAGAAGTGACATCCTGGAGCCTCCGGGTGGAGACCTCAAGGGCTTTGGGGATGCTCTGGGGCGTCACTGCAGCCCCCTCCGGCACAGCCAGACATTTCCATGGCAATTACTCCAACCTACCAATCTCAGTCTCAGAGTCACTTAAACCTCCTTGTCTGACCCAAGTTCCTGTCGCGGTGGAAGCTGAGCACTGCCGGTGCCCCTTCTTCCTGGGCCAGCGCCCACCCCCCTCCTTCACCAGCGAGCGTGACCTTCTGAACACGGGGTCGCGGCGGCCAGGGCCTCTCTGGAGGCCGAGAGGGACGGGCCCTGCAGAGGCGTCTTCAGGCCAAGGCTAACAGGGCTGGTGGGCCTGGTCCCCCAGGAGACATGATTCCCAAAGCGGAATAATTGCATAGAGAGCAGCGGGCAGCAGCCAGCAAGGGGCAGGCCCTTCTTGGGGTCTGTGGAGAGGCGGGGTGGAGGAGTGAAATCAGATATTGGCATTGCTCAAGATTACTTCATGGTCCTCTCACGTATTTTAAACTTGATGAAAATCACTGTACAGGTAATAGCTCACTCCCTGCCTGTGCGTCTCCCATAACTCTGGTAACAGGAATCTTCAGCTAAAGGGCCCTTGAGAGAGGAAAATTGTTATGTGTCCTGTGCCTTCTTCCTTCTGCAGGTAATGCAAAATCCCACCCTTTGGTCCCCACTGGCAGCCGCCTAAGCATAGGTTTTCCTCTTAATAGCTGCAGAATTGAATTGTCATGAATGAGGCCAGAGTGTAATGGCACCACAAGAGAGAAAGTTTCAGGCTCTGCAAGCTCAGTATGTGTTAACAGAACCAAGAGACTGCTGAAATGCCAGACTGCGTTAGCTATTGGAGAGATGGGGCCAGGTGATACTTGAACTTGAGCGCTAGGTGAACGGTGGCATTTTCCAAGGAATGTCAACAGGTGTAGATGTTTCCGATGGATGTTGTCCAATTCGGTAAACGGGCCTAGAAATCAAATCAGTTAAGGAATAAATGAAGAAATTGAGAATACTTAGTCTGGGGCCTTGGCAATTCTTGGGACTCGGCACTTGGCTAAGGTAGCCATCATTCAGCCTATGCCGACCTTCCATCAGCAGAGGACACAGGCATATTCCATGTTGCTCCACAGGGCACTGCAACTGTCTAGGGGTGAATGGGACCATAGCCCATGTTTTTAACCATTATGCTTTATGGACAGAGGGTTTAGAGCTGGTTTTACAGCCCTTGCCACTCTTCTTCCCCATAACTGGGACCGTCTTCCCCAACTAGCAGGCTGTGGCGATTTTAAAATATGACCCCAAATGTCTCTGACATTCCTATCATCAAGACGTGGAACCTGTGTCCCCTCTCCTTGAATCCAGGCCCCGTGACTTCTTTACCAGCAGAATACAGGGGAAATAGCGACGTGCTAGCTTCCAGGCCCAGGGCTAAGAAACCGGTAGCTTCCACTCTCTCTTGCTCACGCTCAGAACCCAGCCACCACGCTGCAAGGGAGCAAGCGGACTCATGGACAGCCACAGTCCAGCTGAGGTCCCCGCCGATAGCCAGCACTGAGGTCCAGACATATGAGCCAGGCTTCACGAATGATTTTCTGCGTGGAGTGAAGATAAGCCGTCCCCACCAAGTCCTACCCAAATGGCACATTTGTGAGCAAAATAAATGATTGCCATTCGCAGCCCTACATTGGAGGTGGCTTGTTAGATAACGGGAATACAGGCCAAGCAGGCTCCCTGTCCTCAGAAGCAGCCCTAACTGGAACGTCAGCAGTCCTTCCTCTGCAGTGAGGCAGTCTGACCCTGGCTCACCACCGGGCACATAGCAGTGACTCAGAGCAGTTGTGGAATGAATGAGTGAATGAATGACTACGTGTTCCCGTCATGAACCGCGAACCCGTGGCTTCACTCTGAGGCCCAGTCTTCTAGAGCCCCAGTTCAGTATTTTTTTAAGCCTTGATTTTAACAGTGGTGTCCATTTAATGAATACAGTTGGAAGGTATTCTAAATATATAAAAGGACTGAGCTGTGGAGTTGCTCTGTGAAGTGAGAGATGGCCCTAGCCCAGCCAGCCCAGCCTCTCCCACCCACCTCGCAGGGAGGTTAAGGAACTTGGTTTCTGAGGAGCTCAGGTGGGAGCACCACTGTCCTCTTCAGCCACATACCATTTCCTTTGGTCCTGCTCCCGAGCTCTGTCCCCACCATTTTCTCTCCTGTAGGTCATATCGGCAGTTAAGACTGACTTCCAGTGAGTGGTTAACAGGGGACTTACCGCCCCCAAAGAGGTGAGCTTTCTGAGAAATGAAGTGCTCGTTTCTCAGCAGATGAACGTGTAAGGAAGAGGAGCAGGCCCACCCTTGGGGGAGACAGGCCTGGGCTGGCTGTGGGACAGCCTGGCCACAGCGGGGGCACGGCAGGACGAGGGGGATTCCTCACAGATGGGCAACAGCAGCACTTAGGAAACGGGTGGGGGCCCTTGTACTGAGGTTGAAGCTGAGACCCTACGAGCTGTGACCTGTGGGGAGCTGCCCACTCACTGGATCTTGGCGAGGGGGCGTTAGGTGTGGACATGGGTTTGGAAGGTGAAATGTGAGGCCTGAAGGGACAACGGCGGCACAATCCACTTTGTCTGGGCCCACTGGGCACGAGAGGCTGGGCCTGGGAGTTGACTTGGAGTGGAGACTGAGATGGGGGAGAGTGGCTGAGGACTGGGAAATGTGGTCAGAGAGCATGAGAATGTTGGAGAGGGACCGACTGGATGTGTAGGCCCGGGCCGGGCAGAGGGGTAGCCAGCGAAAGGTGGCCTGGCAGAGAGCAGGGCCGGGGCTCAGGGAAAGGCAGCTGATAAGGAAGCATGTTCCTGTCGCAAGGGCTTGCAGGATAGGCACATGGGGAGGCAAAGCAGGGAGCACTGCAGTGAAGACACCAGGCTTCCTGAAGGTTCTCTGGAAACTGCTGGGGTCCTGTGGCCCGGGTCTAAAGGACTGTGACTTTAGAAAGTCCGTGCGTAGGAAGAATATGGTCTAGAATCAGGAGCTCTGGCTTCCGGTCTGATTTTGCCACTGGCAAGTCATTTCAGCTTTCCCTCTGCTATCGAATGAGAATGTTGATCGATTGCCAAGCCCTTTTCAGTTCTAGAAATTGTGTGATTTAATTCAGTACACGTTTGTGGGGCAGGCCCAGGGCTGACACTGCACATGCAGGTGGACTGGGTGCCCTCCAGCCCAGGGGCTCACACTGTGGTGGGGAAATGGACGTTTGTGCCGGCGGCCGGGCTGCGACGTGAAAGGGGAGTGAAAGCACCGATTCTGTTACTAGGCTTGGTTAGAAGTTAAGAAGAAGTAGTAAAGAGGAGCAGAAAACCCCAAAAATGGTAGCTGAAGGAAGAACTGATTGACTTGGAGGGAAAAAAAGGTGCAAAGCAAAGCTAAGACGCAAAGGGAGGAACAGTGTCTGGACTTGTGTGTGCTTGTTGGTACTTGGCTCCTTCCACACCACGGGTCTGCTGTGGGTGATGGGGGGGTCCCCGTGCTGAACAAAGGGCTCCGGGGAGGCCACGCCCCAGGGCCCTCTCCCCAGGTTATGGGGAAGAAGTGCTCAATCCATTTAATTCCTTTAAAATATGTATTTATTTACAAGTTATTTATTTTTATTTAGAAAATTTAGAAAATTCAAAAGCCAAATGATTTATAAGGTTAGCATCCAATTAAGATAATATACAAGGATGTCTCTCTCTCTCTCTCTCTGTCTCTCTGTCTCTCATTCTCTTTTTCTCAGTCCACATATACACAAACTGACACGCAATTATATTATTCTAGTTTGTGATTGTCTTGCTTGGCAATATATTTGAACATCTCTCCCTGTTGATAAGTATAAATTGACTTCTACAGAGTACACTCCGAACTCCAAGATGGCATCTGTCATACCAGTGACAGAGAAGAAACTCGTGGATGCCAACATAGGGGAGATGCCAGGCTGGGTCCTGACTGGCTCTCACCTCTGAAGGCCTTGCTGGAGCGTTTCAAAGAGGCTACTGCCGAATTACAGAATGCTTGTCAGTGTGAAGGGAAGGAGCATCACTGGGATTTCTCCGGGGCCGGCAGGTTTCATGCTTTTCTGCTGCTGCCTTTCTTACAGGGAACGCAAGGACGAGCGGCCCTGCAAATGCCACCAAAGAGGCCCCAACGTGGAGGGCAGGCTCTGCATCATCCCAGACCATGACCGTGTCATCCTTTCATATCCTAATTCAGAATTAGCATTTGATAAAAGATGACTATTAAAAATATGTATATATAAGGGTGAGAAAAAGTAGGTTTACAGTTGTTTGTATGGAAAATAATACCATAATTAATAAATAATACAAGGACAAACTCTAGGTTTTGCATACTCACAACTATAAACCTACTTTTGCCCATCCTTGTATATAAATATATATGCATATATGTCAACATCTTTATTTTCAATTGTTTCATAATTTTATTGTGTGAACATAACAAATTATTTAACAATTCCCTACTATTTGAACTTTAAATTTCCTTTTTTGTTTTGTTATTATAAAGAATGCTTTAATAAAAATAGTATTATGCATAGATCTTTGCATCTTTGCCCAATTATTTCCTTGAACAGGATGATTTTTACAGCTTCTGATGTATATTACCATATTATGCTTCCGAAGATTCGTTCCCACTTATTCCCAATAGTATCATATAGACGTCCATTTCCCACCTCTTGCCCACGCCAGGTATTATAATTCTTTTTAATCTTTACCATCTGAAGAGTAAAAAGGGCATATCATTGTTTTAAGTCACACTTCTTTTATTACCACTGAGGTTGAACATCGTTTACATTTGTTATTGTATTTGCATTTCTTCTTTCATGATTTGCTTTTTTGGAGCATTTTGCCATTTTACCCCCACAATGTGTGTCTTGGTTTCCCTAGGTCTGCCGTAACAAATCATTACAATCTAGGTGGCTTAAAACGGCAGATATTTATTCTCTCGTAGCTGCAGAGGCTAGAAATCTGAATTTAAAATGGTGACGAGGCGTTGCTCCCTCTGAAGACTCTAAGGAAGAATCCTCCCTTGCCTCTTCCTAGTTTTCAGGATTTCCCAGCAATCCTTGGTTTTCCTTGGTTTGTAGCAGCCTTACTTTAATTTCTGCCTCTATCTCCCCTCTGTGTCTCTGTGTGTCCCCAAATCTTCCTTTCCTTCTAAGGACACCAGTCATTGGATTAGGCCCATCCTCAGTCAGTATGACCTCCTCTTAACTTGATGACATCTGCAAAGACCCTGTATCCGAAGACCACATCACAGGGCCTGAGGGAGTTAAGTCTTGAACATTTTTTGGGGGGGGGGAGGGAGAAAAATTTAATCCACTATATTGTGCTTATCTTTTTCTTATTAATTTGTGACATGTTCAAGTTGATTTTTTTAAAAATTGTTTTTAAAAGATTTTATTTATTTTTAGATAGAGGGGAAGGGAGCAAGAAGGAGAGGGAGAGAATCATCAGTGTGAGAGAGAAACAGATCGGCTGCTTCTCCTGTGCACCCTGATGGGGTTACTGAACTCACAACCCAGGCATGTGCCCTGACTGGGAATTGAACCAGCAACCTTTCGCTTTGCAGGACGACGCCCAACCAGCTGAGCCACACCAGTCAGCATATGCTTCACCTTTTAGCTCCATTGGTTCACACCTGAGAGAGGAACAGAGATTTGATTAGAGTTCAAGACGGTAGGTTCCTATGCCTCCATGTGAGTCATGAGACCCTTGGTTCTCAGGAGCTCCTGCATTAACCCTTTCCTCCCGGAGAAGCTAAGTGACAGACGCAGGGGGAAGGGAGGTTATCCTCCTGGCACTGCTGTCGGTGACTGTTGACGTGTTCCCTCAGCATGTCTTGAAGCCAGTTGTTAGGTGGATGATGATCAGGATTTGGAAAGAGGCTGGACCACTAGTGGCAGCCTCGGAGTCATAAATAGGCAAATGAATGACCACGGGGTTGGGCAGGGGGTCATCTGGCTTTATTGGGATTTTATGGACTTCTGTGAGGCTCTTTGCCTAATGTTGGTTTCCTAAAAGCATCATGTGGATTTTTCCTGCTTCTCAAGCACTCGAGCATTTCAGTAGCAGCTTAGCCCAGAACAGACCTTGCTCAAACATTAAAGAATCACTGTGAGCTGAGAAGATTCTCTGCTTCTCCCCAGCCTCTGAAACGTTCTTTCCTAGATAGGTAGGAGGATGGAGAAGAATTGGCTTCAATTCCCAGACTAATTAAATTGGAGCAGCAAGCTCACGGGAAGTGCCATTGGACCCTGAATCCAGACCCTTCCTTTCTGCAGCCTCTCCTCCGAAGAGCTGTTCTGCGGGGTCGAGGGCAAGGCAGGGCTGCCGAGAGGTGCTGGGGTCTCTGAGAGTGAGGAAAATTAGTTTTTACTAATTGTGTTTTTCCCCCATCTTATTATATATAAAATGATTGGAGCAGTACCACTGAATGATTTCTCTAAAATCATCCCTTCCTCCAGCCAGTTGAAGTTCTGTAATTTCACCCTTCATTCCACGTGGCTAAGTCTCTGTCCCTTAAATAGGCTTCTGAAAAGTTTCTGCTGTCTTCACCTGATCTGATGTCAGCATATTGTGGACCTGGCAGACCTTGTAGGACATGGTTAGGATGACGTTGACATGGAGAGGTGGTGGAGGGGAGCTAGGGCTCAGTTCAGCTCTGGGAGAGCAGGCCTGAGTGGCCCCTGTGGATTCACAGCAGATCGGAGGCAGGTGACACATCAGTCTCCCTTGGGAAATGTTGGTCACACAGGCTGTCTAATCTCTCCTCTAGGCAAATGGGAACCTGGAGGCTCTGGGAGATTTGGGCAGAGTGTGAAGATGAGGGCATTACCAGCCTACAGGCGAGGAACATGGGGCTGAGAGGGTCACCTTGGGAAGCACCTGAACTCCAAGCCCAGGCAGACTATTGAGACAACTTATCAGTTTGAAGGCGCTAGACCGAAAGGGGGAGTCCAGGTGGGAAGAGAAGGTGACGGCATCCTGGAAAGCCAGAGGTGAAGGTTCAGAGCGGGTAGCTGGCGAGGGCTATGTTATGCCTTGAGATGGGCGCTGCATAGAGTGCCTACAGCCTTGGCGGGAGCCGTGATAATTGGGCGGGACTATTAGGATTTTCCTTGCCACCCAAAACATGCCTTGAATCCCTGCTTCCCTGCTTGGTTCTAACCACTTTTCTCATCTTTCATCCTAAGGGTAAGAAAACTTGACTCCTAAAGTGGAGGCTCCAGTTCGTAGCCCCTTCTTTGCCCTTTGAAGCATGACTGTAGGATCTCTCACCAGAGACCAAGGAATGAAGGCCAGTGTAGGGAGCATAGATGAATGAATGCTTCTAGAAACCTCTTCATTGCTTCGGAATAACTTTATGGAATTGCAGTAGCTGGGGGACCTACTCAGAGCAGCTGAGACACTCAGGCCCGAAGGCTTTAGCTCCTCAGAGCATTGTCCCCCTCAGCAGGCAGCCTTCTGGCCTGGCCGGGTTACTCAGTAGGTTGGAGCATCATCCCATACACTAAAGGTTGAGGGTCTGATTCCTGGGCACATACCTAGGTTTCAGGTTGATCCCCTGTAGGGGCGCATATGGGAGGCAACCAATTGATGTTTCTCTCTCACATCAATGTTTTTTTCTCTCTCTCTCAAAATCAGTAAAAACATATCCTTGGGTGAGGATTAAAAAGAAATCAGCTTTTTGAAGGACTAGGCATTTTTTTTATCATTGGGGGTGGGGGCATGAGATACCATAAAGACTACTTTGATCTTCTTCTCAGGGGGCTTATAATTCCATAGATTAGGACCCTGAGCAGGGGACATTATATTCTGTGTGATTGAATGTGTGATTCATTTGACACTGAGAATAAAACCAGGTTGAATAATAAGAAAATACAAGCCTCAGAGGATCTGAGGAAAAGCCTTGAAATCACTGTCGAATCATAAATTAACACCCATAACGAGAGTAGAAATTTACCCTGAATTTAGGACACTCTGTTTTTTATTTTTTCCACTGAGTTTAAATGCTTCCCATAAATCCCAAATATTTGGGGGCTGTAAAGATGATTAAACACCTGAAATGTTGTTCCCTGGGACATAAGAAGAAAAATATTAAGCACTTCCTTAAATCCGATGAGTGAGGACTGAGTTATAGTTTCTTTGAATAGTGAGACTTGTGCCTTCTTTACTTAGGTCAAAAGGAAATGAAGAGAAAGAAAATCGATAGGAAAATGACTCTCATGTTTGAATCATTATTTTCTATTTCCACCAGGGACCAGCTATTGGTTTGTAGAAGGAATAGTAAAGTGATTGAAAACATACTATATAAACCTTGGAAAGAGAGGGTGGGGCCGTGGCCTGAACAGGAATATTCTTGCTCCTGCACCGTTCTGCCCTCTTCATGCCCCTGCCCCCATTCTCTTCGTCCAGCAGTCGACCTTGCCTCATGCCTTAATGCTGCTATGACATCACATATTTATAGGGTGATTCATCTTTCGAGAAGGGCTTGTGCCTATCGTTGCAAACGGTCTGCCTGTATGCATTCTGTCAGCTCTTCCCACAAATATTGAACTGTGTATGTCATCCCTGGTGCTGGTACTTCTTCCACTTGCTATAAATGGGTCCTTGCCTGCAATTTGATGTCCTTGGTTGCAAGTCAGGTGGTCAAGTCAATAAGTCTTCATTGATCACTAGATCACAGCCCCTACTGTTTGATGTGTGAGGCAGAATTGCATGTTGCTCAGTTGGCACCAGGGATTAGAGGGCAGAGACCCCTTACCCACAGGATTTATTATCTCCATCTTTTGGAAAGGTTAATTAACTTACCCAAGTTTCCAGGTGGCAGATTTGAACTCGGGTCTCCTTGACCTTAGAAAAGGGGAAAGTTGGGAGCAACAGAGAGGATGACTGGGAAATTTAGATGAATTCTGAAGCTGGCCTGCCATGGCCAACAGGAAATTTTTCACATCCACCAGGTAATGCACTGGCTTTGGCGAGTTGAGTTTATCTGATGTGTTGGAACAGATGGACAAATATGTGATTTGCATAATTCCAGGTACTGCGCGGTTTCAGAGTGCCAACTGGGACCTTACTTCCACAGTGTCTGCCACTGAAGACTTGAGTCCAAAGGGGACAAAGTTGGAGTCTCGGATGATGAGATCTTGGGAATCCAGAAAGAATTCACAGGGTCAGATAGAGAGCTGGGACCAGCTACAAAGAGAGGAACTGGCCCGAGAGCTCAGGTCAGGAGAGAAAGGGAGTCAACTCCAAATCCTGGACAAGTCCCCCGAGGTGGTGGAGTAAGGGGGCAAAGATACTGCTGGGGTTCTGGCCATCTGAAAGGTCCTATTTTGCAATTTTGATAGCTTTCCTGCGCACAAGCCTAGCCTATCTATAGCTGGTTGCCTATCTTGAATCCCATCCTGGTGTCTTGGGGGCCCTGTCCTGCCTCTCCCTTGATGTGCAAGACCTGTGGATCAGCCTTGTTGGCAGGAGACATTCCTCAGATGGTGACTTCGCCCAGCTGTCTAGGTCCTAAATGCCGATTGCTACTTGGGTTCTTTGCCCTTTGTTCTGTCTTTTGCCCTCCTGTTCTCCTACCAGTCGCTCTCCCTCCAGCAGCTATAACCTGAATCCTGTCTGGAGTCACAATTGCTTCCAACATTGCTCCTCAGCCTCACCCTAGAGGAAAGATGCCCCCAGGCTCTGCCTCTGCAGTCAGTGTCCCCAGCCCCCATCTCACTCCGGTGTGAAGTCCTTGAGCCAATCCTGGATCTGTCCCTCTTTTTACCTCCTTGATTCACCAAAGGACACCTCGGACCTGGATCCTGCTCTCAGAGACCGTGCAGTCCTGCAAAATAAAACAAGAAGTATGCAAGCAAAATAGATGGAGAGGATTTCGAAGCAGGGCACAGTCCATTGCTAAGCTGTGTAACGTGACACATTGTAGTAAGTCAGAGAAAGGAAAGCAGTGAAGACCGCTGGAGTGAGGACAGGCTCCGCAGAGTAGGTGAAGCGTGGACTGGACTGTGAGGACCGAGACTTTGGTGTCCCGTTTCCCCATCCTGGCTACAGATGCTCAAATGGGGGCCCTAAGATGAGACACAAAAATATATTGGAAGGAAGAACCTACAGGGTGGGTATTTCTTAGGTCAAGTGATAGTCCAGCAGGAAAACTGTAGGTAGTCGTCACAGACTTGACTTAGTCCTGCTACACTCATGTCTGCTTTTGTTTGCTTATTTCCCCATTTTACTCTCCTGGGCTCTGAGGCCTTTCTCTTTTAGCCTGGGACACTGGGGCAGTCAGCACATGGTACCAGGAACAAACACCTTCCTTCTCACTTTTCCGGACTTCCAGTCCTTTATAACTTCTCTTAGCTAATTAACTCTGAGGTTTTGTTCCCATCAACTGGCTAGAGCACCAGAGCTTGGGAGAATGAGCTAAGAGGTCATGACCTGGCAGAGAAGGGTCCCAGAGCTGGAAGACTCCCAAACACTCCTCTGTGGTTTTAAGCTGCCCCCAGCCTGTGGAGGAGGTGGAAAGGTTTGCCCTCAGGTAGAAGAATCTATACTTACAGTTTATGACCCTGAGACCTCAGCTTCTAGAGGTCCTTTTACTTGCTTTGTTCATGCTCTGAATCAAGAGTGGCAACTGAAATTTTTTTTTTCATCTTGGTACTTCTAGTGCTTAACATAGTCCTGTATAAGTGTGATGAAGAAAAATAACGAATGAGTAAATAAGGGAAAAGTGAGTAACATTTACTACGAGAACTAATGACTAATAGCCACCATGAGAAGTCTATCGTGTGACCATGTGAGATAAATGTCTACTAACTCACTGCCTTTTTCGTGGTTGTCCCTGGAGATGGGCAATTTACTACATTTGCTTAGTGGGGAGGAGGTGGTTCGGGGAGCCGGAAGCCCAGAGCTTTAAATAGGCACAAACGCAAGATAGCTCTTCATCCTCACTACTCCGAAGGGAGGGCTCCGTGGCCGGGCAGGGCACTGCATTGTCTTGCTCCTGCCCTCCTGCCCAAGGACTGTATCCCTCCAGCCGTACTACTGGCCAAGGAAGGCTGGCGTGGGAAATTCCCCTGGGAAGACCTGTAAGCTTACGGCTCTCTCTTTTAAAGTGGGGGATTCTGTGATGGAGAGGGAATGGGGACGAGTGCCCTGAAAGTCAAGCTTACTTAATTTTCAAAATGGCAAAAGAAAATGAAAGCCATGCCTATTCTGTGCGACTTTGCACTATGAGCGACTATCCCAGTGACGGAGGGTTTTGGAGTCCTGAGGCTTGGGTACGGCGAGGCCTACACGGACGGGCTTCCTCTTCCTCCACCCACTTCTTCACGAAAAGCCCGCAGTGCAAGTGTTTGTGTACCCACACATACACAAACATACCAACACACTGGTGCTCTGCCAGCCCCAAGACCTTTCTGCTATCAGCTTATGATTCCTCTCTCCTGGTGTCTGTTTCAGCTGATGCTGAACTGACTTGTTTTCCTTGGGAGATCTTCAACAGGATATGGGATGTGAAAAATCACAATGGGTAACATCTGTTTGGATGAATAATAGGCATAGAGGGATACCTAACAGCTTTTCAGAGATCAGGAACACAGACTTCTGAGGGGGAAAATGTCATTGTATTTCCTGGGAGGCCCATTTTCTTCTCAATAGGAGGTGAATGGACATGAGACTGCTCTGGAATTGGCTTTTTGAAAAAAAGATTTTTTTTTTACCATCACCCAAGTTTTCAACTTTAAAATTGGAAGCCCCTGTAGCCGGAGTCATGGGAGGGGGTAAGAATGTGAGAGCCACTGGGGACCCCCAGGAGCCCAACTAGCTGATCTCTCTTATTGGAGTCCTCTATTAACCCCAAAGATAATATTTGGACCACTTCTCATGATGTAATTCAGGCCCCATTTATAGTATTAGGGCTACCCACTGGACAGCTAGCCAGAGAGAAGGTGCATATTTGGGGGGAATCCTTTAAACATAGAAATGTTCTTCTCCCCCGTCTCTCTTTCCCATGGTCTCCCTCCTCCTTTAGTTTTCTCTGCTTGGGTTTCCCAGCCTCCCTCTTCTGCTTGGCTCTCATCTCCTAATTGTACTGAGTTGAATAGAGACCCCCCGCCCCCAGTTCATGTCCTACCTAGAACCCCAGCATGTGATCTCATTTGGAAATCAGGTTGCTCAGGTGAAATGAGTTAAGTTAAAATGAGAGCATACTGGAGCAGGCTGGGCCCTTAATCCCATGTGATGGTGTCCCGATCAGGGGAGAAACAGAAACAGACACATCCAGGGAGACAAGGCCAGAAGGATGATGAAGGCAGACTTGGGAGTGATGCTTCTCCAGGCTACGGAATGCCAGGGACTGCTGGCAGTTACGAGAAGCTAGGAAGATGCAAGGGAGGATTCTTTCCTAGAGGCTTCTGAGAGAACATGGCGCTGCCGACATCTTGATTTCGAATTTCTAGCTCCCAGAACTGCAGGAGGATATGTTGTTTTAAGCCACCCAGTTTGTGGTAACGTGTTACATCGGCCCCAGGAAACAAATACATTTATCACTAAGTTCCTGTGTCCTTCCCTTGCCTATCTACAGCTTGTTTTTTTTCTGATCCAAACTATTAACCTCATCCATCACATTCCTGGCATCGGGCATCAGCTGGATCTTCCTCTCTGAGGGCAAAGCTAACATCTGTGGACACGCAGCGCAACAACCATGTGGGCTGCTTCTCTCCTCAGAGGTGTCAGCGTTTGTAAATATTTAATGAACAAAACCTCCTTGTGACCTGATCATCCCAAGCAAGTGGGCCTTTTTTAAAAAGCACAGAGTCAAGGATCTGGGTTTTAAATTTCCACGTGGCCTTAGGCAACTCTCTTAAACTGTCTGAGCTCCAGTGCCTTCATTGCTAAAATAAGGAAGCCGCTTCTCTTGCCTGCCTCTGGAGAACATTGTTAATGGGAAAGAGCCTTCAAAAATACAGCGTGGGATGCCGTGAACATTTTACAGGCTTTTATTATTCAGACTTAGGGAGCTGGGATGAAATAAATATTTACTGAACACCCAGAAGATGACAGGGACTTTTTGGAATATTCTTACATTGAATCTTCAAAGCAATCTGCTAGACCAGTGAGTGATTCCCATTTTTAAGTGAGTGGGAAGAAAAAGTTGAAGAGAAGTGAAGAGACATCACTTGCATAAGAAATAGTGAAAGGTCTAATTGAATCCAGTTTTCTGAAGTCCAGTTCACAGGTTTTTCTACTACCTTACACTGTGACCTTCTTATGAGTTGATTGACTTATTTTAAAGACATACTTCCTGCCCACTTTGAAGTATTTCTCTGACCCCTCAAAAGAAGATACTAACCCAGTAGAATCTAGTCCCTCCTTTAAGGTGAGGTTTAATTTTCAAGTACGATTTGTAACAAAATGCCCAGAAACTCCAGAGGAAACATTTTGGTGGAATAATTGATAAGAGCAGTCAGGAGTCTATCAGAAGGTAACAGGCTTGGAGAATTTGTAAAGATGAAGTTTAAGCAAAGCTTTGGAGAGGACACAGGAAAGACTGCATCCAGATAGGAGGCAAGGTCAAATTCAGGACTCCCAGGGGTTAGAGAATGTACAGATCTGGGCCCACTCTGCAGCTGATGGGAAGCCAGTTTGCAGATATAGAATCTTACCTGCATTGTGTGTGTGGGGGGGTGGGGAGGGCGGCGGCGGCGGTATGTGTGATAGAGACAGGGGAAGGATTTATGTCTTAGGCATATTCTGGAAAATAAACACTCTTGAGAGCTCACCCCTTTCTCCCCCCCGGCTTCTCTGCTTTCTACACAGCTGCCTGGCCGAGCCTTTCTTTTTCTTTCAGAGCAACGAAAATGCCAGCTCCTTCTTTAGGTTTCTGCCTGATATCCCTCGCTGCGGAGGGAGCGGAGCCCTTTTCTTCCCTTAAGTCTTTCCATCCTGAGTGTGATTAGGGCAAAGAAAAGCTCGTAAAAAAGAAAATCAAATGTCAGGTAATTACGGCCCATAATTTGTTTGTCTTTAAGAAACCCATACGGAAGAGCATTAGTCACTCTGAGGATGCTGGCATAGGCAGATGCATCATTTATACTGAAGTATATTATCTGCTGTGATATTTATGATGAAATGAGTTTGCCAGCCATCGTCTATCAGGTCATAAACATCTTACTCGGGCTTGAAAAATGGCTTTCAATACGGCCTTGATGCAAGATTGGGGCGGATGTACAATATGTGACTTTCCTAGTCCTGCTGCTCCCAGGGACGGGGTGTGCGGGGCTCTGTCTCACTTGCAACCCCACCCCTTCCTCAGCCCAGTGAGACCACGGGTTCTTAAGGACAGAGTCTGTATCTTACTCTCATCTTTGTGTCCCCTGTGTGTGGCACATAGCTGATGACAACAAATCAATAAAATGAAATGAAATGAACTGATTCACGTGTATGTTTATATTCTAGGATTATGGCTGCACGAATTTCCGGGGAAAACAGAAGAAATGCTGTACTTCGCCTCACTGGAGGTCATTTATTTACCCATTTATTTATTCAATCATGCTTTGCTCATTGGTTCAACATATGCTCATTAGCTATCACCGTGTGCAAGGTGTTCCCTCTACTAGGTGCTCAAATGATGATTAAGATATGGATTCTGCCTTCAAGGCCCTTATGGTCTAGCACTGACGGTGAGAGAGAAATCAATGGTACAGAGAAGACAACAGAATCATAAAAATGCTATAGGTGAACAGATCCCTTCTCGCTGGAGGCAGGAGTGGGTATTTGAATAGGATTAGAATGAATGGTATATTTACTTTTTGTTTGCAAGTAAAATAAATCAAAGCTCATCTAGCTTTAGATGTTCAGGTCTGTGTATCTCACAGATTTTAAAGAAGTATTCAACAAAGAAGTCTCAGGCTGGGTGGGAGACTGAGCCCCCAGGGGCCTCACTGCGTATCTCTTCCCTTGAGAGTCCCTCTGATGTATGATTCAGTGCCAGTGATCTTCTGTCTTTCTGATCCAACCTTCAAACTTCCAGGAGCTATATTCTGATAAACCAAGCTGAGTGTCAGGAGTTCAGCCCCCAACTAATTAGCTATGGCCCAGAAACATGGCTGCTAAGACCTTCTTTGGGCAGTGGAAGCACATCCCAGAGGAGAGGGCTTGGGCGGCTCCTTTGGGAGCTGCGTAAGATTTGAATGTGTATGGACACGAATGTGAAGGACATTTCAGGTGTGAGAACTACAGAGCGAAAAATCTCCTCATGAGGACTCTCTCCCTTGGTTCCTATCTGTTCTCCTGGCCTCGGCTGTGGCCATCCACTCTCTCGTCTTATTTTCCAGATTGGTTCATATATGAGTGTTTGTACCTGTGAACATGTGTGTGAGTGTTCATATAAGCGTGTGCGGCTGTGATTATGGATGAGTGTGAATATGTGCACGTGCATGCAGCTGTGTGAATGTGTCTCTGTGTGTGCTCCAGAGTGTGTGAGTGTGAGTGTGGGTGTGTGTAAGTGTGATTTTGTGTGCAGGTTCCTGCATTCTGTCTTGGGTAGGGCAGGGAGGCAAGATCACAACCAGCAGCCAGTCTGAGTCTTCTTATGCCCAGTGGGCTTCTCCTTAGCATGGCTTTTATGATGCGAGATGAGTTTCTTGTCCTGAACCTGAAAGAATTACTAGAATTACTAAATGCTCTCTTTTGTTAACTTATCCTCTGTATCTGCTGGCCCAGGGAGTAAAGCAGAGCAGGGGAGAATAAATTTATATCATTCTGTTGAACTTTCTGTGTGTGTCAGTGTAAGAATGTCCAAACCTATAGAGAATTTTTATAAGAGTTTATTGGAGCAAATCTGATGACATGCTGGAAAGTAAGATCTCAAATGCTCCAGAGAATAACAGTTTTGCAGTTCCTTTCATACATTTGGAATTAAGGAGGGAACATGTAAGGAAGATTACATGAAGGTGGGAGAAAGCAAGGTGGGGGAAATCTTTATGATTGGATTACAGCATAGTTAACAGGATTATGTGCTGTCTTGAGGGTGGTTACACCTCTGGGGGGTCTGGAAGAGAGGTTCTTCTGGCATTTCAAAAGTACGTTAACTTCGATGCACGAGAACAATGGAGCTCTGGCTGGTGTGGCTCAGTGGATTGAGTGCTGGCCTGAGAACCAAGGAGTCGCCAGTTCGATTCCCAGTCAGGGTACATGCCTGGGTTGTGGGCCAGGTCCCCCGTGGGGGGCAGGTGAGAGGAAACCACACATTGATGTTTCTCTCCCTTTCTCCCTCCCTTTCCCTCTCTCTCTAAAAAAAAATAAGTAAAATCTTTATTTAAAAAAAGAAAAAGAACAATGGACAGGGCTTACTTAAGGCAAAGACAACACTTTTATATATCAGATTTATTACAGAGCCCCTTTTTCATTTATATATATGTTCTTTCTTATGATAGTCCTTAAGCTGAATATAGCCATCTCCCTTTCTCTTCCTAGTTGCCTCTTTTCCAGACAAAATAATTCTGGTTCTGTTTGCTCCTAGGTGCTTTCCTGGCCTGTAAATTCATGTGCTGTTCCACCTGTAGGCATTTGGTGTTTCTCTGCCTCCTTGCTCACTGCTCTGTATGCCCATTGAAACCTCATGTCTTCCTCAACAGCTTTAAAAAGTAGACATTGTTTCTTTCTCTCCACTGAGGATCGAATAGAGACACCAGCCTCCCCACAGGGTGGTCTATGTCTCAGTAGAGAAGTCATGTGCAAAGGCCGGTGGGATGGGACAGCAGTCATGTGAAACAGAAAAAATCCCCCAAAACCCTGGGCGTCCTTCCTGGCATGAAGAGCAGTCCCTCCCAAGCTGGTACCAATGAGAGAGTGCTGCATAAGCATCCCACCGGACTTCTGTCTGTGGAGGAAATATTTGTGGTGGGACCAAACGCTCCTGCTCCCCACAACTCTCATTGTTATAATGGGGGAGAAGAGGAGTCTTGCCATCTCACTAAGCCTTTTATAAGGGAGCCACCTGGCTGGTGCTGCTTCGTTCCCTGTTGGAGAAAGCCCGCTGGGTGTATATCACAGCTGTATCCCAGAAGCACAGGCTCTAGTTTTTATCAGCTGCAGTTCTTTCGTGAATTATTATTAAGCTCAAAAGCCAATGGTTGCTCAAGGCCTTCCAGCCCATCTCGAGCATCTGGGCGGGGCTCGAGAACTTGCGGGGGAGGATGGAGCAGAGCTGGAGTTGGGGCGGGAGGATGGCGGCGCCGTCGCTCAGGAGGCAGAACATGTTGCCCATCCTGAAGGGGATTAGAACTCGGACCCTGTATCAGCAGAAGCCCGACCTTTTCCCCACCCACGGCGGAGGAGACCTGGCCACAGGAAAACCCACGTGGGGCAGCTGTCCCTCAGTGCCCTTTGTCAACACTGAGAGGCCGCCTGCCCGAGGCCGCCCTGCCACTCCATACTGAGGTTTTACAGTTTAGCTCATTGCTGAATGAAGCAGGGAAGTCTGGACAGTGCCCTCAAAACTCTTCCAAAATACCGGAACTCCACTGGATCTGCAGATGGGAACTCTTACTTGTCATCCTATGTGAGATTAATTCCTTTCTGAGTCTCCCCTAAAAGGCTGTGGGTATCTTAGGAGCAAATTATGTGACTTAATCATCTCTGGATCCTCAGACTAGCACGGGGCCTGGTATTTTTCGGGGACCAGTGAATTCTTGCGGAATCAGCAATTAACTCAAGTTCTTTAAGGTTCTCAGGACTAGAAAGTCAGCCCTTATTAGAGCAAATCCATAATTCAAAATTTAATCAATGTATATTCAAATACAATACAGTATAGTATGTTACAACTCACTTTTTGACTATTATAAATTTGCCACAATTTCCAGACAATGATCTGTCAGTAATAGGGTTAGGTGATCTCTGTGCAGTCTGCAAAATATTCTCTCTCTTGCTGGTCACCTGCAGGGACTCCTACCATCTCATTAAGTACCTTGAGGCTGAAAATTATCCAATATTTCTCTTGCCCACTACACTATTTCCTGAGCAATATGAAGTGACCGGAAACACAGGGAGCATTAACAAGAAGGGTGTCATAAATAAAATAAAACCATCACATTTACTTTTATTCAAACTGCTTACAATTAGAGACTATATAACCAGTTGAAAAAAAATCAGAGTCTTTGGTGTTAGGAAAACTTAAATTCTAGTCCCAGCATCACTTCGCAATATGTACCTTGAGCAAATTACATACAAGCTCTGAGGCTCAGTTTTCTCATCTGTAAAATGGAGATGTACTCCCTACCTCATAAGGTTATTGTGAGGGCTGAATGGGTTAATACTCGGAGAGAAATCAGAACAGTGCTTAACACATAGGAAGGACTCAGTAATTGCTCACTATCCTCATCATCGTCACGACTGTCATCGTCATCACCGTCATGAGGACCAAGTGAGAAATTGTCTCTTAAGGACCTTGCATAGTGTCTGGCATATAATAGGCACTTAATAGATGAAAGCCAACTACTACTAATAACTATAGTTAGAAATGACAAATAATGCATTTTAAAGTTATGCAAAAAAAACCCAAAAACCGAAAAGATCTTGTGTTTCTGATAGCCAGGGTCAGTCTATTCCAGGCTGCTAAAACCTACTATTTCTCCAGAAATAGGGGGGCTACAAAAGAGAGCTAACATTTATTGAGCACTTACTTTGTACCAGTGACTATGCTAGCGGCTTTATGAGCACTTTTTTTCATGGAAACTAATCCTTTTATAGACAATTCACCTGAGGCCCAGGGAGATTAAATACCTCCCCCAAGTTCACACTAGTTAATAGCGGTAGACCTATGATTTCGGTGAGATACATCTGGACTCCATAGCCTGTGCTCTTTCCACTTCCTGACTCTACCTTTTCAATAAAAACACCCCAGACTTTCTGCTGCTCCCCTGACCTTCCTTTGATGTGTAGGAAGCTGGCACAAATTTTCCGTTTGTCAGAAGAGACACTTCAGGAGGTCTGGCCTGGAGCGCAGCTCACCAAACACCTGTGTGATTGCTGCATGCCTGGCACCACACTGAGACGTGGACTTACTGCGGTGGATAGGACATAGTGGCAGCCGTGCTTGAGAAAGTCAGAGCCTAGAGGCAGCTTCCCCGTAACCAGATAATGTCAGCGTCTCGCTGAAAGGTAAAGGGCAGAGGGGCACCTAGGGAGCTGCAGGTAAAGACGAGGGGCAGAAGGGAAGTCTGGGCTTTGATGCAAGGTTTCTGGAAGGGAAGATACCAGGACCAAGTTTTAAAAGGTGGGTAACAGCCAGATGAAGGAAGGTGGGACTGGTGTACAGGAAGAGGAGAGAGCAGGAGCAGAGCCATGGAGACTAGAAGCAGCGGGGAGAGCTTGGGGGACTCCAGGCCATGTAGATTTCCCAAAGTGGAAAATGCAACCCTGAAGTGGGCAGATATCAAGCAGGAGGGTTAGACAAGGTCAGGTGTCAGAGGCGCTCATATGTGTGTCTGGGAGTTTGGACTTTCCTCTGTACACGTTGGAGAGCTGGAAAAGAAGCATAGGTAGGAGGGTTATAACGGAGGGAAGCAAGACTGGAAGGAAGGGGACCTGATGGATGACTATTTTCGAGGGGAGAAGATGGTGAAGGTAGCAATAGTAGGAACGGGGACGAAGGCAGGGATTCAAAAAGTGCTCGAAGGCGCGTCTTCAGGATTTGCTGATTGATTGAGTTTGGGAGAGAGAGAGAGGTCTCAAGGGTAATTTTCAAGACTTTGTCTTAGACAACTAGGAAAACGATAGTACAATCGACAGAGAGGAGACTGAGAGGAGAAGGAGGCTTCTGGGGAAATACAAAGCACTGATTGTTGTGCATGTGGAATCTGGGGTGCTTATGCTACACCCGAGTGAGGGGAATGTCTAGCAGGCAGTGAACCCTGAGAGCGAAACTGAAGAGAGTGTCAGGGGTGAGAGCCATCACTTATTGGCCACCTCCAAGCCCAGAAATCAGCAACGACTATAAATGTTTCTTCTTGCCCTCGCTGGTCTTACATCTTCCTTCCTCTCTGCTTGCATGTTTTAGCATGTGTAGAAAACCACTTTTTCTGACTTGGATTCCCGATCATAACACGAAGTTTCACCCTCGTGCCTGCTCCTTTCTTTTGGAAGAACTTTCCACTTTCTTCCTCCAGTTAATTCTTACTCAGCCTTCAAGACTCAGCTCTAAGTTCAGGGGCAAATATTTAAACAAATTCTATAGCGTCTCCAGGATTCTCATAGTCCTTAAAGTGGACATACAATTGGTTCTGACAAATCGCCCTGTGTTACATCAGCAGACACCTTACATATCATTGGGTTTTCCTCTGCCCCTCTCTCCCTCCCTTCTTTCCCAGGCTTCTGTCAAGTCCTCTTTGGGACCAGCAGTTTCATATTCTGAAAGCCTAAGAGTAGAGGTTTCAAATTGAGAAGTTTCCTCCCAGTGGGGTTCTGCATGGAGGTGCCCCCATGCCCTCACCCTGCATGGGGTCTCTCAGCCTCTCCAGTGATCTCCATTGGCTTATTGAAAGTCAACCATGAGTCAAAAGGACAAACTCACATAGGAGGAAACCGTTGTTGGGCTCAGAAGCTCTGAAATCAATTCCTTTAATTGTGGAAACTAAAGGGAGGAAGAAAGACAAGAAGGAAGGTGTGGGGAGGGAGGTGATAAAGAAGGAAACAAGAAATATTTATTGAGTTTTTACTATGCACCATAGTAAGAGAGTTCATTCAATTTTTATTTATCAAGCACCTACTCTATTCCAAATACTGAGGATACAGGCAGAGGTGAGAAAGGACTTGCTGGAGTTTTGCAAACTTACAATCTAGTTGGATGGACAAGCACCTACTGAATACACATGGAGTGAATGTTAAGTACTAAAGGTTATGGAAACACAGGGGAAAGAACCACTTTTTCTGGGAAGAAAGGTGGGTGATGGGAGACTTCATA
The DNA here is from genome assembly GCA_004026545.1 of Mormoops blainvillei. Classification (NCBI taxonomy): domain Eukaryota; kingdom Metazoa; phylum Chordata; class Mammalia; order Chiroptera; family Mormoopidae; genus Mormoops; species Mormoops blainvillei. Next base: position 26,460 of record PVJD01013420.1, read on the forward strand.
AAGGGCTGTTAGGAGTTTCTAGGCAGAGATGGGATGGAAGAGCTTTCTAAGCGCAGATCTTCAGGAACAAAGGCAAGGGAGCAGACAGACACACACACACACCTGCCCGTGTGTTTGGGGATTATTGAGCACTTTGGCACAAAGTGGCTGCTATTTCCCAGTGTCCAATAGACCAGCTCTCTGATTATTTACTTCTTTATTTGCTTTTAATAATTAAGCACTAAGGAAGTGGCTTTGATTGTCAGCCCCACTCTTGAGGTTAATTAGATATTTCCAAATAACTTGCCAAATGCTTGCTTTTGACCCAAGCTTGGCTCCCTCTTTCTTTCCCTTTCCCCAAACACTGATTTCTCTGGGGAGCTCTTGTTGGAGAATTGACTGGAGCTAATTCTTTCAGATAATTAAGATCGGTAAACAGAAGCAATTTAATTCTTTCTATTTCTTTATTTTTTGGAGAAGTGTTAATGCCTGAATGGTGCGCCATCAATAAAACTCCTTTTAAAAGGTTAAGTTGGCTGACTGCAATATTGAATTGAGAATGACTGGGCTCCAGTGAAATCCAGTAAAGATACTTAGCAGAATAATAAAGTTTATTCAGGAACAAATGGCTTTTTCTTATCAGAGTTTTCTTCACTTGAGGCAGTGTTGAAACTGGGAAGAACTGAGTCAGCCCAAGCTAATAATTGCACGCAACGAAGTTTGTTTTACGGGACCACTCCCCCCAATTACCTTCTTTGCCTGCATGGCACTGTCCCCTGGCATTTGCTCTCACACTCTCATTCCCCCTCTCCGTCTTTCTCCTCCAAGGTTGGGTCCCTCCAAACCTGTCATTCTCTAAAGTGTCCTCAGCATCACAAATAGGTGACACATAGATCAGAACAATTTTTGGAGAAGGGTTGGAATATACAGTATTGAAAAAAAAATCTGAATTTGTTGCCAGCGTTTTGACAGTTGGGGGTCCAGATTTCCAGCTTCTAGAAGCATGGCATCTCTAAATACTAGCAGTTGACTGGACAAGACCAGCTGCTGTCCCCTTTGGAGCGGGCTTGTAGGCTCTGGGTTGCCGACACCCCATCCAGCCTTCTTCATTCATTACCTTACCTGTTTGGCCCTGTAGGTGTTTAAGTTTGAAGCCCCTGATGGAAATTACTCTTTCCATGTTCTCTCTTCCTTATTGTACCCAAGCTAGCATTTTCTCTTTTCTCAGGCAGATTTTAATTTTGTGATAAGAAAACAATCTGATTAAACAAATCCATTTGCTGAGAGTAAATGACTGATAGTCGGCTTATTCCCACCAGAGAGATTGCATTTTTAAATTATTTCACTTGGATGTCTGTTAAAATTTTGGGCCATGTGTCAAAGGAAAGTGAAGAATGTTAAGCCGCATAGGGGGAGTGTCGGAAAGCCAGGTTTTCTTTTCCTGGTTGTCTTTAAACACTTTCTTTAACGTACTTTAGTGGGGAGAGAATGGGCTTTGGATTCAGACAGATCTGGGTTCACACCTGGCTCATGATTTGTTATCTCTGGTGAACTTCACGCGGTTTCTGGGCCTCAGTCTCCACGCCTGGTGGTGGAGTTCGTTCCTGAGACGGCCGAAAGCCTCTGCTGAGCTGGCCAGGGTGCTCACCGCATAGCAGTTGCCCGGGAAGTGCCCCTCTCCTCGCTGCCAGCTTCACTTTCACTGGGGCCCGGGGATGGATGTTGTGCATGTGTCTGGGTAACTACAGTATCACTGTCTCATTTTTTATTTACAAAGAATTATATTGAAAATTAATGTTAGGAAACACATCCATTGTTTTAAAGGTACACACTTAAATAAGTTGATTTGGTGACGTACACACCAGCATTCGTCCAAGTCCAAGTTAGGGATTGCACACAGCATACTTGAATCACCTTCCGTTCTTTTATCAGTGCATCCATTTTATTCAACGAGCCTTTAGTGTTCATTGCATTAGTCAGCTTTCACTAGCGTATAATGTGGTGAGAAACAACCCCCAAACCTCAGTGGCTACCAACCGACTGCTTCTTTCTTCTTTACATTATTACTGGTTGCAGGTCAGCAGTGGTTGTGCTCCATGTGTGTTTTGGCTTCTGGGATCCAGGATAAAGGAACAGCCTCTGTGTGGGATGTCCTGTCCTCATGGCAGAGGGGGAAGGGAGCTGGTGAAATCAGGCACCTCTTCTTTTTGAACTGGCCCACTGTCACTTCCTCTTACATCTCAGTGGCCAAAACAAGTCACATGATCGGGGGGGGGGGATATGTTGGGCAGGAAAACTACTGTGCCTTTAGGAAAGCACTGCAAGTCATGGGCAATGGGGAAGGAGGGTTAACCCTGTAACAGGGAAGAGGGGAGCAAGTATTTGGAAACACTACACTTAGTGCTGGGCATAAAGGAACAGGTGAGATGAAGGACGGTTCCCTCATAAACTCACAGCTTAGAGAGGAAGAAGGACTTGACAACAAGTACAGGGAAATATAATAAATGGCTGTAATAGCTCTCAATGAGCACTGCTCTAAGGCATTTCCATGTATTAAGGAACTCAATACTCACATGACTCTATGAAGTAGGAACCGTTATTATCTCCTTCCCATTTTAGGAGTGAGAGACAGAGGCGTCCAGCAGTCAAGCACCTCACCCAAGGTCACACAAGCAATAAATACACAGCAGAGATTCATCTCAACGCCAGCTTTTCTGGCCCAGGTAGGCTTACTTAACTATGGCATTGGATTGTCACTTTGAGGATGACGATAGAGTCACATAGGCTCCACAGACCCAAACTGGGGGAGGGGGAGGGTGGTGGCAGTGGATGAAATGGTTATTAAGGACTGAGGAGGCCGTAGCCAGGTGTAGGAAAAGGCACTCCTGATGGAGAGGAATGAAGGGAGAGAGGCTCAGAGTGGAGCCGTGTCTCAGGTGCGGCACCATGAGCAATCTGGCGCTGCTAAAGCCAGAGAGGTGTGGCTGCAGAGCAGGGGCGGGGCCAGGTCATGGGGGTTGGGCTTTATCCTGGTCTCCGGGGAACTCTTTAGGGTGGACTTGAGAGCACAGGAGTGGAAGGAGGGAGACCAGTGTGAAGTAAGGCTAGTGCAATATGACCCTCTGTCCCTCTCCCCAAAGAGGATTTCCTATTAGAAAATTAATTTTCCCGTTTGCACAGTCGTCCTTTCCTAGCTGCCTGCCTCTGTCTCCCTGGGGCCGCGTGCTGAGGGCGGAGTAGGGGTCGGTGGGCCCTGCGCTGGTAAAGGACGAACAGCCTGAAGAGGTGGCAGTATTTTCTTCAGCGTCACACAGCATTCCACAGGTTTGCACAAACACTACGCGTTTTTGTTTTCCCTGAGCAGGAGAATGCTGGCAACTTTATTTTTCTCAAGGGTATAGCACTGAATGTTATTTATTGTTCTGACTCTGAATTCAGTGGTGTCTTTTTTCTGTTTCCTGCTGACAGATGATTTGTTCTCAAACAATTAACAGACTGAGGGCTGTGTTCCATCTCCTCACAGGCTCCCGCCAGGCACCCTTGGGAGCGCAGGAGGAGAAAGGCTTTCTTTTTGATCCTATTACTGCTGCCCAGCATCGAGAAGGATTAATTAACCCACCAGGTTTTGCTTCATTACCAGGAAGAAAGAAAAGCCAGTGACAGTGGAATTCCAACATAGAGAATGAGGAGACTTGGCTGGGCTCTGTAATGCAGGGGCAAGTGAGGTGACCTGGTGCGAATGACAAACACTCGGACCCTTGTGTCTTCATCCACAGAATTCACACTCAATTCTAGAAATCATCCTCGCTCTCAGAGCTGAGCCCCACAGGGGCCAATACGAAACAGTCTCGTCCCCCAGAGGCTCACTGTCTAGAAGGAATCGAGAGCATAGTCATCCCCACCTCTCATGGTTATTGTGAGAATTAAATGTGGTACCATGTGTGAAAGTACCTTGTAACTAAGCATTATGTGTTAGTTATTATCGTGTTAACGTTTGATATGCAGACACTTGAACAATTATCGAGCCCTTATTAGGGCCAAAGACTATACTTGGAGCTAACAGTTATGGGAAAGAATGGAAAGACATTGACCTAATAGGTGCAGATATGAAATAGTTTAATGATGTAGTCAAGGCTTCAAACAAACTTCCTCTTACATGCTAACCACGGCTGGGTGGCTCTAGCCGCCTGGAGTATTATGCTGCAAAATATTCTGAAACTCTTTCTAGGCTCAGATGTAAAGGACGCTGTGGTAGATTAGAAATAAATGCTAAGGTCACGAAGTCCACCCATAGTGATACACGTACTAGGGGTTTACAGTCCCTGCTATTAGGTAGGAAACCAAATGATACAAATAACTAACTGTTATAGTGAGTTAGCAAAAGCTGGCATCAGTGTTTGCTTGTGCGGTTAGCAGAAAAAAAAAAATAGAGGAACTAAAATTAAGCTGAGCTTTGAATTATGAGCAGGGTTTTGATGGAGAGCGAGGCAGACTATTTCAGGGATGCGAGCAGGAGGCAGGGCATCTGGCAGGAAGCTGTGATGGTACAGAGTGAAGAGCTCTGAACAGAGCCAGGAGAACTGATTCACAGCTGGATGTCCTAGAGGTGAGCCACGTGGCCTGGGCCAGTGAGATCCTACCGTCTCAGAATTTCCATATATGTAATTATAGAGCTTGAGTTAGTGCTCTTAAATTTTCTTTCTAATTCTGCTAAACAGTGCATCTACGGGCTAGATGAGCCATTGCCAAATTGTATTTAGTGGAATAAAATGGTCCCACAAGCTGCTAATCATCAAATAATTTTGAGAAATTCTGAATTCTACAGGCTTATTGATTCGTATTACTCCCCTTCATTCTTTCTTGAATCCACTCCAGCTGGTCCTCAGAGTTGGTGCTTGTTTTTATTAAAATTATTACAACGGTGGCAAAGATGGGGCAAGGTGGGTTCCACAGATATTTCAAAACATAAATCAGTAGAACGTGGTGATCAATTGCATGTAGGTAATGAAGAAAAGAGTCAAAGCAAGGATGACAAATGTTTCAACCTAGAACATAGATAGACTAAGCCAGGGGAGTATTGATTGGAAAAAGAAGTTGAGCCAGGACTGGAGGCATGGAGCAGGGCTGGGGAAGTGAGAGCGCCATCCCGCAGGCCAGGTGGCTCACAGATTTCATAGAAGAGATGCATCTAGATTACTCACAACTATAGACATTTATTGCAAAGGCATAAGAAAAGGTGAAGAAGAGGCAGTTATCACCATAGCAACAATACAATGTTAGGGTTAAAGAGACCAACCACTGATTTGTCCAGGACTAAGAGATTTCTCAGGACACAAGACTTTCAGTTCAAAATTGGGAGAGTCCTAGGCAAAAAAGTTGGTTATTCTATTAGAGTACTAGTTTTCCTCACACTAAGATGGACAATTGGATTCATAATCCAAGGACACTTTGTTTGATGACAGCCTTTTTTGTTGAAGTTTTTCTGGACAGGATTCCAGCTAATTCCTTAGTAGGTGGCTGGTCTCTCCTGTGGCCAGCACATGTAAGACCATCTTCAGTGTGTTCAACATTGTCTGGTTTGCTCAGCTACAGCAGAGTAACGTTTGGTCCCACCTCTTAATGAAGCGTGCTGAATGCAAGTGGAAAAAAAGGTGGGACAACTTTCATCAAAGTTAACATCATATTTTTCTGGTGGAATGAAGGCATCACAGGTCCCTCCCTCAGTCCACCCAACACAGAGAAAAAGGTGATGAAGTCGACTTTGAACAGGCTGACTTTAACTGACCCTTAAAGGTTTCCGTGCAGGAATATTTATAAAATCAGAGGAAAGATTTCTATTTGAGCTACATAATTTCTGGGTGTTCTTTTAAAAAAAAAAGAAAGCCTGATCAAACTCCAGACAACCACTGAAGAAGGATTCAGGAGAGGAATGGAGAAGGAAGAGGAAAAGTAAAAGTAGAGAAGAAAAGAGATAGCAAGTCATGGGGTCGGTGCAGAAGGGTGGGGGATGGAGAAAATGGTGCTTACAGGCAGTCTTTCCTCATCCTGTAGTACATTGGTACATTTCACAATTGCACTGAAAGAAGAAGGCATGTGAGCAACTCGTGCATTTACTTTAACACAAATGGTGCCAGCTTTCCATACAGGATTCTACTAGAATATACAGTAGATTCGGGAACTTGTCACTTAAGACAACTCTTTGCCTTCCAACCAGCAATGTACATTTTGCAATGTAAATGTCATTTCATAGGAAGGGAGCTTGCCAGGGGTGTCTGTGAAACTCAGACCATCCTGACCCTGTGAGTGCTACAGCCTGGAAGTGGGGAGACCCATGTCCTAGCTGTTTCTCCTCTGGGTTGCACAGTGTGATCGCAAGCAAGTGGTTTAACTTCTTTGGACCTCGTTCGTCAGCAATCTCAGTGGAGATAATGACCCACTCTTTTTGCTGGGGGACACAGAGGAGAGAATTGCTTAGCCCAGGGAGAAGAGGGCAGAGGCAGGCCCAGCCAGGCTGGTGTCATGAATACAAACACTGTGTGGCTTAGCCTCCCACAAAGGTCCTTCCTTCCTTATTCATTACTCAGGATTTCCTATTCCCTGGGTTTTCAAACATCAGCTGGAGCCACTCAGCTAATTTCAGAGGCTGTGATTTGATATAACCAGCATGTAGCAATAGGCCACAAAGATCTCAACAGATTCTGAGCGAGTCAGACCTCAGCACCTGGGAGCCCAGCTGGGAAGGAAATGCACTTTGGTTTCCAAATCGCTCTGACCCGGGCCTATCCACGAAGGCAGGCGGGAACCTAGAGCATAAGCTGGAGGTGAACATAGCAGGTTCGCCATAGGCAGAAATCATGTGGTTCATGAAACTTATCCTGAGTCTGATTTAACATCTGGGAAAGTGCGTGGTGACAGTTGGAAGTGATAGTCGCCAGGAGGGTATGTTAAAAGGGATCAAAGCTTTGTGCTGAAGGAATGGTTGGGCAGCAAGGGAGGGATAGCTGGGAGCCACATAAAGTGCAGGAGCTAGAACAGGGTCACCGAGGCAGCTGCTACATGCAGTGTTGCAGGCAACCAACAGTGCACACAACTCCACAAGCTGCAGCTGGACAATTGATATATACGTTTGAAAGATGAAGTCCAACTTTACATCTCTCACTATGCGTCTTACCCCTTGGACCCGTCTACCTATTGATCTTGAACAGCCAAAACTGTAGTGAGGTGTAAGTACCATTAGGTGGCGATGTGTGAATGCTTTTTTTTGTTTTTCTTTTTTCTGATCCCAAAAGAATAGTGCTGTGGGTTTGTCTCCAAGCTCAGGCTTACAAACAACTAAGCCATCCATGCATACCCCCTGCAGCTAACAAGGCAGCTTTAGCGCCCCTGAGTGCCAGCTGCATGCGAAGGCAGTGTGTGCTTGTATGTGCGTGTTTGCTCCTGCGCCCATTGTATGTGTTTTTACTGCAATGTCAGTGATCAGCAAATGAGGCAGCAGGGACGCGTGGCAGCAGCTGAACACTTGGGGCCACGTTCTGGGAGAATGGATTGCCTCTGTCTTCTCTGCTTGATCTGCGCTGGGGGAAGACAGCGGAGTGCTTCATGGCGGCCCTCTTCAGAAGCAGCTCACTTTTCCATAGAAGATGCTGC
>PVJD01013421.1:0-34091 GCA_004026545.1 Mormoops blainvillei
AAGACTGTAATAATAATAATAATAATAATAATAGAAATTAACATTTATTGATCACTAACTCTATGTAGGAATTGCACTAAATATTCATGTCCCTATTTAACCTTCATCACAACCCTATTAATGTGACAAAAATAGCACTTTTTTGCCAGCTCTGCTGGGATTCCTGGGGCTCTCTCCATTCTAATGACAGAAAAAGAAAAGACCCTGGTGGAGGACACATGGGAAGATTTATAGGCTAGGCTCAACTTGGGCCTTCGTTACCCCTGCTCCCGTTTCACTGGAAAACATTCACACACCTACACCCGGCTGCAATACAGAAGGAGAAATGGAGTCCGTCCAGAAGAGGAGAACTTGAATGTTGGGAACCAGCTAGCAAGCTCCGTCACCACTACCCAGTGCATCGCTACCCCCATATTTAGAGTAGGGTTGGGCATAGTAAGTCATCACAAATATATCTTTTGAATTAACTGGTTTCAGTTTTTGGGGTCAGGTGTGGGGATCAGAAACATAGGACTTGGTTAAGCAATGGGTTCTTAGATTCAATGCTGAAAGCACAAGCAATAAAGAGTAAATTGGACTATATAAAAATTTAAAAATTATGTCCCTCAAAAAATACATCAAAAGTGAATAGGTACCCCATAAAGATAGAGAAAATATTTGGAAATCATATATTTAATAAAGACCTAGTATCCAGAATACAGAAAAAACTCATCCAACAAATATTTACTAAGCACAATTCTGTGTCAAACCCTGTTCAAATACAACAGTGAACAAAACAGATGAGAATCTCTGGCTCCATAGCGCTTATATTGTAGTGGAGCAGGGGGTTGCAGAGAGACAGACAAAAATCCAAAATAAAGAAGGAAACATATAGTATGTTATATGGCAGTAAGTACTGTGGAGAAAAATGAAGCCTGGAAAGGGGGCAAGAAATGGCGGTAGAGGGGTAAGCAATTTTAAATTTGCTTAAACCATTCTGGGAGAATCTGATATTTGAGGCAGTATGGAGCAGTGGTTCCAAATGTGGGCGCTGGAGCCAGAGGTCCTAGATGCAGGTGCAGGCTCCACTATTTACTGTGACTTTGAACGAGTTACTCCCACTTCAGGCACCCCAGGGCCTTTGCACTTGCTTTTCCTTCTGCCAGGATAGTTCTTTCCCTGGATCCTCATTCTGCTCACCTCATTCACTTCATGTAGGCGTGTGCTCGGATGTCTTGTTATGAGAGAAACCTTCCAAAATAGCTCCATCTCTCTATCATCTTCTTACACTTACTGTGGTTAACAAGTGGCAGTTATTATGGACTCTTATGTCTTATTGGGATACCAAGTCCCATAGGTGTGTTTCCTACTGGGCGAACAAGTCCTACTTTGGATTCATTTTAAATCAGTCTCCGACAAATTTCAAAGGATATCATCACCTTGATTAAGGAGCCCAGGATTGAATTTCTGAGCATAGATTTCTGTGTGAGTTTGTAAGCTTTTCTCTGACACCAGCTCTAGCTTTTTTTGCTTCTTCAGACTGAAGAGTACAGATATTTGGAGCAGATCCTCAGAGCCTCAGACATTTGTCACCCTCCTCTCTTCTCCAGGGTTACTGTGTTTTTAGTGGGTCTCTGTGCACTGCATCAAGAGGGTTCAAGTTAAGAAAGCATTACCAAACTCTCCTATCTTAAGGCATCATTTAAAAATTGTTTCACCATAAAAACTTTTATTATTGAAATTATTGACTATTTAGAGTGATGAAAATGATTTCTTGTGGTCTACAACATCTGCCTCCTGCCAACCCCCCCGGCAACGCCCACTTGCCCACCATGCACACAACGAAATGGGCCTGACCACTGTGGCCGGGCCCTCCAGTGCTGGTCAAACAAGACAGGTGCAAGCAGCCATCTTTGTCTTGTTCCCAATCGTATGTGAAATGGTTTCAGTTTTTCCCCATTGAGTATTAGTCATACAGTCCTTTATTATGTTGAGGAGGGCCTCCTCTATTCCCACTTTGCTGAGAGTTTATATCATAAATGGGTGCTGGATTTTGTCAAATGCTTTTCTGCATCTATCGGTATGATCATATGATTTTCATCCTTTATTTTGTTTGTGTGGAGTATCACATTAATTGGTTGGCGATACCGTACCAACCTTGGATCCCAGGAATAACTATGTGCAGTGCCAGGTGGCTACTGGAAATAACGGGGGGAACACTAAAGCATATAATTGTCTACCCACTATGCTGGACACCTGAAACTAATGCAAAATAATATAGAATGTACATTGTAATTGAAAAAAGATTTTAAATTTAAAAAAAGTGAAGTAAATAAACAAGACAAATGCGAGTACTATGAAACTGCTATGAGGAAAATAAAACAGGGTAATAATTGTAGGTAATAATTTCTAGAGTCTTAATTCTTTCCTTAGTCTTAGTATTTTATTTACTAACAAGAATGAATATAATTCATTTGCTGTGTTTTAGGCCGTATATTAAATACTGATTCTACAAAGATGGGAAGACACAGATTGCCTCCAGACTTGACATCGCCCTGGTGGGGGAAATTTATGAATAGTTAAAAAATATGGTGGAATGAAATGTGTGCGTTATGGAGGAGCAAGCAGGTGATACAGTACAGCCTATCGCCCCTAGGCTGCAAGCCTATACAGCACGTTACTGTACCAAACAACAAAGACTAATTCAAGCACAACAGAAAAGGTGCAATTAAGAGACCTAGTAGCTAAGAGATGGATGAGGCTGCTGTTGGTGAAACACTGCATACTGTTTCACATCAAACTTTTTTTTATAAGTAGAGAGCACACTCTAAATCATGATAAAATGTATAGTATAGTAAACACATAAGCCAGTTGTTTACTATCATTATCAAGTATTACGTGTTGTACATAATTGTATGTGTTATACTTTTATACAGCGGGCAGTGCAGTAGGTTTGTTTACAGAAGGATCATCACAAACACATAAGTGAGCAATGTATTGTGCTATGACCTTACTATGCCTGCAGTGTCACTAGGCAATTGGAATTTTTCAGCTCCATTATAATCTTATGGGACCACCATCTTATATGTGGTCCCTTGTTGAATAAAACATGGCCATGCTGCGCATGACTGTATGGTAGAGAAGATTCACACATTGAATGGACAGCGTGTTGGACTTGGTGTCCAGAATTACCTTGCAGTCAGAGAGTCTGTGATTCTATAGTGGTTAAAGTACTGCAAACGAGATTCTCTTTTGTATTTGAGACATCTGTTCTACCCTCTGCAAAGCTGTTCACACGATTAAATCATGAGTTCATTTGAAGAAAAGTTTTGCTGGCCAAGATAAACCAATCAAATCCCTGTCTGAATAATCACAAATTTCAGATTGGTGTGGTATAAGCAGTGAACTCTTATTGTTGAGTACTTCAGAAAGATCTTGCCTCCTCTGTTTGGGATGGAGTTAAAGGCCTTGCAGCTGAACCTGGAAGAATCAAGTGTATTTCTACCTAAAAGTAGCTAAGACAAGAGAGCTCAAACTCAAGCTCAGCTCTTGATCTTGCTTCATAGTGTATGATCGGTCATGAAATTATATGTCAATCTGTTTTGTATTTCATGTATGTGGTATTTTCTCTATTAGATAGAACCCCCTCCTTGGGCCCCTTGAATTAAGTCCGTATTGTATTGAGTATTAATGCAGACAAGTATGGCCATTGTGGTTGGAGGCCAAAAATAAGGTTCGAACCTATTTTTAAGGAGTATAAATTTTCACTTTATAGCATGAGAAATTTATAGTCCACAGCCTAGTTAGAGCGCCCATTTTTGCTTAGCTTAACGTGTAAGTCTATTTCAGTCTTTACTCTCTCAAGGCTTCTGGGCTATTTCTGTTCCTAATACCAGAGTAAATAAAATTTAATTAGCCTGGTGTCTAAGTCTAATGCCTGGGTTCTGGTCTTGGTTGCGCTTTCAGGTGACCTACAGATCCCAAGCTTCTCAGTTTTCCCAGGTTCTGTTGTTGGACTTTCTTCCGTTAGGCTTCTTTCTTAGGTTGCCTTTGATAGCTCCTTAAAGCTGAATAACATTTTTCTGGAGTATTCCAGGATACAGACATTCACTTTTTAATTCAACTAGTATTACCAATAAGAATTGTAGGTCAGAGAGCAGAAAGTCAAGCTGATCTTTAATATTTCTCCTCAGCCACAAAACATGAACTGATCTGTATTATAAACTCTTTGCCTTGTTCCGCTTTCCACCCTTTCTCCCCCTTCACCCCCTGAAAAAGATACATGATACTATTATTTCAATGATCATATTCTTCTAAACAGCTGTATATAAGTTATTGAACTCACACTTTAAAGGCCCAGAAACTTAATTGGAAATCTGTATCATAACCTAGTGTTCTCAAGAACTTCTTAAGTTAAAATTAATTTAATAAAATATATTAAATACCATTTGAGGTGTGTGTGTGTGTGTGTGTGTGTGTGTGTGTGTGTGTGTGTGTGTAATGGGGAAGAAGGAGTTAACAAGCTACCGACCGCAGAAAGACTCAGTGTTAAGGCTCAGAGAGGTTAAAGGCACTTAGAGAAAGACCAGGGAAGAGGAGAGTGAAGAGTGGGAATGGAGGGGGCGGGGCCTTCCCAGAGCATCAGCCATCTCCTGTCAGACCTGCTCTTGGGTCCCCTTGCTTGATTTCAGAGAGTCAGCCCTTGCAGGGAGCCAGATGTCCTTAGGGCATTCTTTTGCTCTTCAGTTCACCTTACTATTTATTGCTCTTCTCTCTGATTCAGATTTTGGAGCTGTTGACCTTGTGGCTGGCTCCTTTTCCTAAGTTGAATGTTAGATCACTAAAGCAACACAGAGGAACTGTTTGTGTGCTTCTCATCGTGACAGGCCACGTACGGGCAGACATATTGGACGGTGGCAAAACATATGTGGCTGAGAGCCCACAGCACCTATAAACCTTTCTTTTTACAGGAGGAAAAAAAAAGACAAAAAATAAACTCAACAAGCCAGAGCTAGAGATTTTGTTATTCCTCTTCAACTCTATGAGGAATAATGAAACTATTTATTCTTTTCCATATTGTGATTGGCTGTAAGCTCTGCTTTTAAAGACAATAGGCTTGCTCAAAAGTTTCTCTAAACGATTTTTCTTGGATAATAAGCCTTCTAATAAAAATAACAGGCAATATGCAAATAAAGTCATTTTTGTTTCTAAAAATCATGTTTATAAGCGCCACAAACACATTTCAATTGATAAAGGAAGCAGTGGGTAAAAACGTGTAGTCAAATACTTCCTGTTCACTACTGACATATACATATTTTTCTAGTACATTGTTCAATTGTGAAATCAGGGGGAAAGCATGCAATAAACATTTTTTGCAGCAAATTTTTAGTAAAATATCTGTAAAAAGAAGACCAAATATACCAATGTTGAATATTACAATGTATTTGATTAATTTTTTCTTCTTTTAATACAAAATTGTCAGATAATCTTGTCCTGCAAAAATACTACATTTTAAAATTCAGTGTGGTGCTATCAGGCACCCCCCGGTCTCTTCGAGCTATAACTGGTACCGAGCTCGTGCTGCTTGTCAAAATTTAATGAGAGGGCCCGTTCTAAAATAATTGAATTTTCATATCAGAACGAACCAGGATTACTCAGACAATAAAATTGCTGAGTCCTGTACTGTTACCGGCAAATACCTTTTGCTTTGCTCATGAAATCAGTATGTAAATGTTCAGGGTTTGTATTTAAGGCATCTTAGGCATTTGGAGTTGTAGTACTAGCAATAATTTCAAATGGTGCTGGTGATAAGTAGCTGGTTTTTTATAATGTTCAAAGTGTAATTTGTTTGGTGAATCAGGATAAGCATTTGGTTTATATTTTATATAAATGTTAATGCATTTGCAGTTTAATTATGTTTCTTAACTTTTAACATTTCAGAAGTCAAATTTGAAGACTAGTCCATCAGATTGTCTTGCTTTCATAACATTCTGAAAAATGGGAGCACCCACATGCAGAGAGTTGAAAAGTAAGAGGCGCCTGTAAAGTTCGTGATGGTATGTTTTGGGGGCTGGGAGCACTGATAATGAAGTGGGAGGAACGCCATGCCTTAGGGGCGCCCTCCCCCATAACACTGAGCTCCAGAGACACAGCTTCAGACCTAAGGGCCCCCTGTCAACAGCAAGGAAGACACCTCCAAGGAGTAGCTAATTTATTTCTTTTATGCTAGTTGAGTTGGAGCTGAACTATCAATAAAATTAGTCTAATTTTTAAAAATTACAAGGGTTTCTGTAACATTGTAGTGATTGAAGGCATTAGGAGAGAAAAGAACTCTTTCTAGTTTGGTGGAAGAAAGTTGCTTTAAGAAATATCTTCCAAAACTGGGAGGAACAACTGGGGAGTGAGAGACACCATAGAACCCAGGGTTCCAGTGCAGGAAAAGAAAGCCTCAAAACCCCCACTGGTAAAAACCTGTGAGGTTTGCAGTGGCAGGAGAAACTGCCAGTCTCATATTAGAGTTTGTTTGAGAGACCCAGAGGGCCCTAGAATGTACACAAGCCCACCCACCCGGGAATCAGCACCAGAAGGGCCCAATTTGCTTGTGGGTAGCAGGGGAAGTGACTGAGAGCCGGCCAAGAGCCAAGCAAGCATCACTGTTCCCTCTCTGACCCCTCCCCCACATACAGCGCCACAACGTAGCAACAGGGGTTGCCCCACCCTGGTGAATATCTAAGGCTCCACCCCTTACAACATAATAGGCGCACACTGAGACAAAAAAAAATATATGATGCAAAGGAAAGAACAGATCAAAGCTCCAAAAACAGAACTAAGTGATGAAGAGATAGCCAACCTAACAGATGCAGAGTTCAAAACACTGGTAATCTGGATGCTCACAGAAATGGTTGAATATGGTTGCAAAATGAAGGAAAAAGTGAAGGCTAAGCAAAATATACAGGGAACCAACAGTCAAGGGGAGGAAACCGGGACTCAAATGAATGATTTAGAGCAAAAAGAAGAAATAAACATTCAACCAAAACAGAATGAAGAAACAAGAATTCAAAAAAGTGAGGAGAGGCTGAGGAATCTCTGGGACAACTTTAAACACTCCGATGTCCAAATCATAGGGGTGCCAGAAGGAGAAGAGGAAGGGCAAGACATTGAAAACTTATTTGAACAAATAGTGAAGAACAAGTTCCCCAGTATGGCCAAGGAAATAGACTTCCAGGAAGTCTAGGAAGCTCAGAGAGTCTCAAAGAAGTCGGACCCAAGGAAGCACACACCAAGACACATAATTATATTACCCAAGAGGAAAGATAAGGAGAGAATCTTAAAAGCAGCAAGAGAAAAGGAGAAAGTTCCCTACAAAGGAGTTCCCATAAGATTTTCAGCTGATTTCTCCAAAGAAACCTTACAAGCAAGAAGGGACTGGAAAGAAGTATTCAAAGTCATGAAAGACAAGGACCTACATCCAAGAATACTCTATCTGGCATAGCTATCATTTAGAATGGAAGGGCAGATAAAGTACTTCCCAGATAAAGTGGAATTAAAGGAGTTCATCATCACCAAGCCCTTATTACAAGAAATGTTAAAGGGACTCATCTAAGAAAAAGAAGATGATCAAAAGTATGAACAGTAAAATGACAACAAACACACAACTATCAACAGCTGAACCTAAAAAATAAAAACAAACTAAGCAAACAACTAGAACAGGAACAGAATCACAGAAATGGAGATCACATGGAGGGTTATCAGAGGGACGGGGGAGAGGGGAGAATGTGGGAAGAGGTACAGGGAATAAGAAGCATATATGGTAAGCACAAAATAGACAGGGGGGAGGTTAAGAATAGTGTAGGAAGTGGAGAAGCCACAAAACTTATATGTGCGACCCATGGACATGAACTTAAGTGAGGGATGCTGGTGGGGGGCGGGTGTGCAGGGTGGAGGGGAATAAAGGGGAGAAAAACAATAGGACAACTGTAATAGCATAATCAATAAAATATATTTAAAAAAAGAAATATCTTCCATATTCTTATTTTTAAAATAGCCTGCAGGTTTTTAGCCTTTAAGTTAGCTCTGTAATTTGCAAAAGATAGTTACATTTGTCAAAACCACGATCTTTTCTTTCTTTTACATCTCCGTCATGACATGTCCTGATTTAGTTGCAAGAGGATTGGCAGGATTGGCATTCTTAGAGGCGGAAGCTTTTGCTTTCTTCAGTCACACACCGCGAGGGTCATCCTACTACAGCTCACTGGCCAAATCTGGCCCGTTGGCTGATTTTGTAAATAAAACTTTATTGGAACACAGCCACACTCATTTATTCATGTAATACATATGGCCGCTTTTGTGCTACCAGGGCGGAGTTGAGTACTTGGAAAATAGACTGTATGGCCTGCAAAGCCTAAAGTACTTACTATCTGGCTCTTTACAGAAAAACGTGCAGACTCCTGATTTAGTAGATAGCCTTGGGCAGGTATCTTCTCACTTTTCATTGGTGGTGGTAATGATGATGATGATAGTTAACACGTACTGAGCACTTACTGCGTGCCAGGCCTCGTCCCAAAATTTTGCTTTCATACATTAATTTAACCCTCATAGAAACCCTATATTATAGCACTGTTACTATATATTCATTTTGCACGTAAGGAAAAGGAGATACAAAAAGGTTGTGACAAGTCCACTTGTCTAGTAAAGTGGCAGAGCGGCAGACTGATTCAGGAACTTATGCTCTTTTTATATTTACTTTTTGGCTTTATTATGGAAATTTTCAGGCATACATAAAAATAAGGAGTATAATGAATCACTAAGTACTCATCACTTTGCTTCAGTAATTAATAACATGTTGCCATTTTTATTTTATCTACTATCCCTCTCACCATACCTTTCAACCAGAACAGGACCAGAATCATACGTATGGAGATCATTTGGAGGTTTATCACCATACATAGATATTTTTATATATGGAGAGCAAATCGGAACCATGTCATTGCATGTGCAAATACTTCAATATGTATATCTCCAACAGGTGCACTTTAAAAGAATATAACCAAAGTGCCATTATGATATCTAACAAAATTCATAGTAATTCCATAACATCATCTAACATACAGTAAATTTGGAAATGTTTCAGTTGTCTTAAATTTTTCTTTTGGTATTAAGTTTGGTTTTTTAAAAATATATTTTATTGCTTTTGTTATTACAGTTGTCCCACTTTTTCCCCCTTTGCCCCTTTCTGCCTGGTAACCCCCCTCCTTCCAGCAACCACCCCCACTTAGCTCCTGTCCATGGGTCGTGCATATATGTTCTTTGGCTTCTCCATTTCCTATACTGTTCTTACCAGCCCCCTGTCTATTTTGTACCTACTGATTACGCTTCTTAATCCTTGTGCCTTTCCCCCCATTCTCTCCCTTCCCCCTCCCAGCTGATAACTCTCCGAATGATCTCCATATCTATGATTCTCTTCCTGCTCTGGTTGTTTCCTTAGTTTGTTCTTGCTTTTTTTTTTTTTTAGATTCAGTTGTTGATAGTTGTGAGTTTGTTGTCATTTTACTGCTCATAGTTTTTATCTTCTTTTTCGTAAATAAGTCACTTTAGCATTTCATGTAACAATAGCTTGGTAATGATGAACTCCTTTAGCTTTACCGTGTCTGGGAGGTACTTCATCTGCCCTTCCATTCTAAATGATAGTTTTGCTGGATAGGGTAATTGTGGTTGTAGGTCTTTGCTTTTCACCACTTTGAATACTTCTTACCAGCCCCTTCTTGCCTGCAAAGTTTCTTTTGAGAAATCAGCTGATAGTCTCATAGTCTCCCTCCCCTCCACTGTTTGTTCCCTGTAGATTTTTCTTTATTTCACTTCATGTAACCTTCATTTCTTCCTTTATGTTGTTGCTGTACTCAGTGAGTTCTCTGAGCATCCTGATCACCAGTGTTTTGAACTCTGCATCTGGAAGATTGCTTATCTCAGTTTTGTTTAGTTTTTTTTTCCTGGGGTTTTGTTCTGTTCTTTCATTTGGGCCATATTGCTTTGTCTCCTCAATTCGGCAACTTCCCTGTGTTTGTTTCTGTGTATTAGGTAGCGCTGCTGTGACTCCCTGTAAAAGGCACCTGTGAACTGTGTGGGGTGGAGACTTAGGTAATGGCCAGGGTGGGGCAGCCTGCTTCACCACTTTGTGGCTCTGTGCGGGGTGAGGGTTCAGAGAGGGTGTCGTGCCGCTGCCTGGCTTCTGGGGGTTTGCCTGGCACTTGCCCCATTTCCAGTCACTTTGCCCACAGCCCGTATGCCACTGGTACCCTTCCAGCTGTTGTCCTGGTGTTGAATTGCAGAGTAGGTGAGTTTGCATCCATTTTAAGACTGTGTGGGCCCTTTAGGCAAAGTCTCCTGAAAATCCAGCAGTTTCTTCTGTCACCGCAGCCCCTACTAGTTTTTAAAGCCAGAAGTTATGGGGATTTACCTTCCCAGCACTGGAACCCTGGGCTGTACAGTCTGGCCTGGGGCTGGGATTGCTCTCTCCCAGGGCATCCCTCCTAATTTTTATCTCCTACACATGCATGTGGGACTGCCCCTGCCTGTTCCACCACCCCGCCACCTCTTCGCACCACACTGTGTCTCCTTGCCTCTCCACCGTGTCTGCATCTCTGCCCCCATGCCTGTATGGATGAATGTGTCTTCTTTAAATTCTTGGTTATTGCACTTCCATACAGTTCGATTTTCTGACAGTTCTAGGTTTTATTTGTTTTGAAATTTAGTTGTAATTCTTATTTGTGTTTGTCCAAGGAGGTGAAGTGTGTCTACCTATGCGTCCATCTTGACCGGAAGTCAAGTGGTAGTAAATTTGTTTAAATCAGAATCCAAAGAAGATCTACTTATGCATTTAGAAATCATGTACTACATTTCTTTTAATATAAAATAGCTTCTACCTCTTTTTCCCCCTAGGTCTTCCATTTTTTATTTTTTCACAAATGGGTTCATTTGAACTGTGCAGTGTTCTACATTCTGAATTTGACCAATTGCTGCTTTTTGGTACTGTTAAACTTGTTTCTCTTTTTCCAGGTACTTTTTTGTACTCACAGGTAGATGGAGATGGCTGATTATATTAAGGTGTGTGTGTGCAAGTGCATATGTGCGTGCTAACACATTTTTTGAGACCTCATAATTGGTGATTTGTACTTCCTATTGTATCATATCAGGAGGCACACATCTGGTTGTTGCTAAAAAACTGATGCAAGCTTGCCTCTGTGGGTTCAGGTAGATATCAGTCTGATTCTGCCATTATGAAGTTTATCTCATCATCTTTTTTTTTTCCTCCTAATGGTTTTATTATCAATTAGGAATTGTTTCCTAGATTCATTTTGTCATTGAGTGTTGCGAAACGGTGATTTGGGGATTTTTTCATTCTTCCATGAAGAACCTTCCCGTACCAACTATTTGGCTGCCTTGATATATAATGTATACAGGAGAAGCAGAATAAATGCTTAATTTTCATCCTTTATTTGTGAATTTTTATTGTGATGAATCAGTGTTTTAGCAACTTCCAGTAGTAACCAATGATAATTTGTTTTATCTCCAGAATACTGTATTTTGTCGTGTATAATGAGCACCCACATATCTGGCCCAAACTTTAAGGAACGAAATCTTTCATTTTAATTTTTTAATTCAGTTATTTATTTATTTATATTTACATACTTGTTTTTTGTATTATAAGGAATTTTAGCATTTATTTTTGAACAATATGGTACAAGAAATTTTATGTACCAGTAACAAATCAGTACTACCCATGTATAATGTGTATCCTTATTTTCCCTCAAAAATTTGGGCAAAAAAGTGCATATTATACATGGCAAAATATAGTATATAAAGAATTCATATGACTCAACACCAGGAAGACAAACTATCCGATAAAAAAATAGGCAAAGGTCCTGAACAGACACTTTTCCAAGGAGGATGTACAAATGGCCCATAGACATATGAAAGGATGTTCAACATCATTAGCCATCAGAGAGATGCAAATTAAAAGCACAGTGAGATACCACCTCACACTGGTCAGAATGGTCATCATAATAAATCAACAAACAACAAGTGCTGGAGAGGATATGGAGAAAAGGGAATCCTACTGTCCAGTTGGCAGAATGCAGACTGGTGTAACCACTGTGGAAAACAGTATGGAATTTCCTTAAAAAACTGAAAATGGAACTGCCTTTTGATCCAGTGATTCCACTGCTGGGATTACACCCAAAGGATCCTGAAACACTAATTCAAAAGAACCTATGCACTCCTATGTTCGTAGCAGCATTATTTACAATAGTCAGGTGCTGGAAACAGCTTAAGTGCCCATCAGTAAATGAGTGGATCACAAAACCGTGGTACATTTACACAATGGAATGCTAGGCAGCAGAAAGAAAGAAGGAACTCCTACCTTTTGGAACAGCGTGGATGGACCTGGAGAGCATTATGCTAAATGAAGTAAGCCAGACAGTGAAAGACAAATACCATATGATCTCACGTATAAGAGGAATGTCATGAACAAACAAACAAATGAGCAAAATAGAACCAGAGGCATGGAAACAAGGAACAGACAGACAGTGATCAGAGGGGAGAGGGAAGGGGTATAGGGGTATAGAAGGGGAAGGGACTAGTCAAGGAACATGTATGAATGACCCCTGGACATGGACAACAGGGTGGGGGTTGACTGTGGGAGTGGGGGTGGGCAGAGCAGTGCAGAACAACGGGAGGAAAATTGGGAAAACTGTAATAGAACGACAATAAAATATTCTATAAAAATGGATATTTTTTAAAAAAGATGTTTTTGCTTCAGTAGATTATAGTATATATTTTCGATGCTTTGATTGTCCCATTTTTGGCCCATGGGAGTGGTAGTTAGCTCTTGCATCTTTTAAAAAAAATTTATTGAACTTATTGGAGTGACATTATTTAATAAAATCATATAGGTTTCAGGTGTATACTTTTATAATACACCATCTATATATTGTATTGTGTGTTCACCACCCCAAGTCTCCTTCCATCAGCACTCATTCCCCCCATTTACCCTCTTCTACCTCCCCCAGCCCCCTTTCCCCCTGGTGATCACCGTACTGTTGTCTGTGTCTATGAGTATTTTTTTGCTTGATCCACTGACATTTCTCACCTAGTCCCCCCAGTTTAGAAATCACAGTCTTGGTGCTTCTCATTGCTGCTGGGTAGTCACTGCTTCTAGACTTTTTAGTGGATAAAGCTATAAAATTGGAAGTTTGTGGAAAGAGAATAATAAGTCATGAGTTCATTTTGGTATTTCCAATTTGAAGTTTCAGGATTTTTACCTAAGTTCTTTGATTCGTATTTGTGTCTCTTTCATTATGCTGAGACTCTTGGTTCCTAGTGATAGAACACTTATTTGCTTTATCCCGCAATTTACATAAGGTAATTTAAAAATAACACTACCAATATTACTATTACCAGTAAGACAGTTTAACTTTTCTACCTCTTAACCCCTATGCTAAATGGCCTCTCAGTAAAATGGGAATCTTAATCCTGGTTCTGCCTGAAGGTTCTGTGTGGAAGCAGATGATCTGTTGAGGTCCCTGTGAGATTTCTTATAAGTCGTATAGCTTCATACAGTTTTACAAATGCGTGAGATGGCAGAGTGCTTGTGTCTGAACCAGAAGGTCCCAGTTCTAAGTTCTTCATTAGGCTTTGACTCAGAAGTTATGATGATCTTTTGGTAAAAGAGTATATACCCTTTGCAGATACTATAGCAAGCAACTATCACATAAACAGCCAATTTTAGGGATCATATAGGTTGATTTACATACTGCGTATTTTGTATGCTGTCTCATTTGATCCTCATATCTCCCTTAGATGGTAGGCACCATTATTATCTCTATTTTCCGAGTGAGGATCAGAGAGGGTAAGTACTTCCCCAAAGTCACAAAGCTAGTAAGTGGCAGTGCAGGAAATCTCTGCTACTAAGAGTCTGAGGTCCTCAGACTCACAACCTAGCATTTCTCTGAGCACATCCAGATAGTCAACATATCCTAGGAGGATGTCTGCAGCCTAACTGTGGCAGTCTTTTTCATTTCTCTGGGAGGATGGGGAGGGAGAGTGCTGTGAGACATTCTCCTGAGAAGGGCTAATGGTTTTTTTTGTTTGTTTGTTTTTGTTTTTGGTAGCTCTTAGGTGGTCAGGCATAGAGCTCAGGGCATGAACTTGCGTGCCCCCCATTTTTAATGTTTTTGTTGCTCTCCCTTTCCCACTGCAGCTTAAGTGTTTGAGTTGTTTGAAGGAAGAGGTCTGGTGAAATTTCTCCCTTCAAGCCAGAATGTAACTCTGCAGTAGCCAAGCCTGACCGAGCATCTACTCAACCGGCCATGGCCAGGGTCACCTTCCATTGCTGCTCCGTGTGTCAGTGCGAGCGTTAGTCATTATGAAAGAACACCCTGCTCTTTTTTCTCAGTTATATTACATGGAGATTTCAACTCATTTCATAATAGAGCCAAAAAAGAGCAATGGTTTTTTCCCCACTGTTACCCAGTCCTACTAAAACACTAACTTATTTCTCCTCACAAGCTTCTTGTGTATTGATTTCAACTGCAGCTTCGCTGAAATTTATGAAACCTCAGAGAAATACAAGGATTAACCACAAAATACGGCCAAGCACATGCAGAGCTCCTGCATTGTACTAGCTTCTTCTGAGGAGGTAGAGTATGTCTGCATTGGTCCTGAAAGGAGGAACACTGGCATATTTGAGTGTCTGCCAGGTCCATTGTGTGTCTGTAGTTTGGGCACATGAGGGGAGAGATAGGAACGTTTCCACCACGTGCACCTGCCTACCCAGGTGAGAACTCACTTTGGACAAGAGAATCTTTTCCTTCTCTGGTGCCAGCACCTCCACCCCTAGTTCTTACAAGGGACCTGGAGTCAGAATGCTCGGGGTCAAATCCTAACTTCACCAGTGCACACCTTTGGGAAAGGTACTCACTCTTTCTTTGCCTCAGTTTTCTTATCTGTCAAAAGGAGATAAACCAGTACCTACGTCATACGATTGTGAGGAACAGATAATTTCACATTGCTTAGCACAGAGCTTGGCACAGAGCTGTCACCCATCTGCTGCGTGTTATTATTTATCATGAATGTCATTGATCGCTGGTCATTGTCGTCATCTTCATCAAAATAATGTATTATCCAGGCCTTACAAACCATAAGTAGCAGAAGGACTTTTTACCCCCTTATCTTGGTTACTTCATTTAAAAAGTGTGAGTGCTTCCTTCATAATTAACAGCAGCCAAAAATATGCCCAGCCCCACGAAGACTTTCCAATAACCTCCAGATTGTTTCCCCTCCTCCGACCCTCCATGGCTTCAGCGCCATGGCCATCCTCTTCCTCCTTAACCTCCTTTCACAGTGAAACACCTCATAAGATAGTTTACATTCACCCTCTCCAATTTCTCTCCTTCCCTTCTAACTCGAACGCACTCCAGCAAGGCTTTCACTCCCGCCGCGAAAGCACTGTGGTCAGTGTCACCAGTGCCTTTTCACAGGACTAAAGCTAACGGTCCCTTCTCTGGTTTTGTTGTTGTTGTTGTTGTTTGCCTTACAGAATGACCTGGCAATATTTCATACTCTTCCGAATTCCCCCGCTGCCTCATTGGCTCCTCCACTGTCGTACTGCCAGCCGTGAACCAGTGGCCGGGTGCTCCACAGCTGCTCCTCTATCTCTTCTTTATATACACTTTTTCAGTGACCTCATCTAGTCCTTGATTTTAAGTATCATCCAACCTCTGCTTGCCTGTTGATAAGTAATCACAGGCTGTAGGGCCTTGTCAGTGAAGGGCCTGAAATGATTTCAGGGGGCGGCATTCATCGCCCGGCCTGGTGCCAGCACCGGGCCGCAGCTCTCCCCTTTGCACTGTCGCCCTGTGCTTTCCTTCTGGTGGGGCCCTGAGCCCTTTCCCACATCATCTCGACTCTCAGCCCTCCCCCTGCCCTTCACGTCCAGCAGATGACCTCATTTTATCTGGGGCATTTAAGCTTCTCAAATTTCTGTCTTGCACTTCCCCGATAACCTCCTCCCTGATGGAGAGGATTTTCATGGTGGTGGTTGGTTGGGGGGGATGTTGAAAGTCATTCAGCACCCAGTTCTATGGGAAAGCGCCACCCATTGGAGGAGGTTCAGAGTTGAGTAACACACAGCTCTGACTCGGGCAGCTCTTTCTCTAATGAGGCTAATGCATATTAGGAGGCAAAGTATGTGGGGGACAGTCCAGTGAGTGGCTGAGAGGACTCGCTTAGGGTTCGGACAAGCTTGAGCTCAGAGCCTTCCTCTTTCCTACCAGGCTGTTTCACATTTCCGAGCCTCAGCTTTCTCAGCTATAAAATGGAAGTGATGGCAGTACTTACTTCCCGGGGGTCTCTGTATGTGAAACAATAGTGCACAACAAGAACTTGAGAAATGGTAGATGATATTCCAGTTATGAGACCTATTAGCATCGCCGGACTCTCTTGGGCCCCGGCACAAGTATCAGAGTAAAGTTTATATCTTCATAGATGCTCTTAGAGTTGGCTTTTCTCCTTCTATTTGCTGATCCCAACTCCTTTGTCTGGAACTGTGTTGTCTGGTACAGGGGATTGATGAAATTGTCCTCGTTCCTCTAAACCTACTGCTAGTAGTTCTTTCCCGTTTCCTTGCTCTTTGCTACAGTTAAGCAGTTAGCCATTTCTTCTAGTGGCCCTGACCCTATCCCTTAAACTGTGCTGATTCCCATAGTCCCTTGCTCCTGATGGACAGCGCATGGCACCTGTGGCCACTCCTGGGCGATTGGTGGATTTTCCTCCTTGATCTTCTCACAGCATTTGGCTTATCCCTCTGAGTCAGCGTTGCACACACTGGTTTCTCATTGGAGATTTAAAGGTCTGTCCCCCTTACTCCTTAGCGAACTCATTGGTGGCCCATACTGTCTGTAATTTAATTCTGATCCCCAGTGACCAGCGTAGCATCTTGCAAAAATTGTACGCTCATTAAGTACTGCAGGAACCGCAAACTACTCTCAGGCTGCATTTCCTGCTGCCAGTTCCCCTCAGCCGTTCCGTCTCAGTGTTGTGTGCCTTCCAGTTCCCTGGTGAGATTTCATCCATAGCTCTCCCTTATCTTGTTTCCATCCAAGCTCTCACAGTAACTATTTGGATGACTCCCACTGTGTGGTATAGACTAGCTAAGTTGGAGCACAGCAGGTCTGGTAGCAGTTCTGGTATGCAGCCGGAGTGATGGGTGTTACTGGGCGATGGCTGAGCTCCCTTCAGGGACAGCTGGCTGTGTGGCCAGTGTGTAGAGAGCAGCAGCAGGGTGCCTTCTGCCTTGATTGCAGGAGATTTGTCCGGGCTGCTTTGCGGTGGGCATCTTGCCAACTTTGTGGGTGATATTGCCATGTTCTTTCTGGTGAGTAAATGATGTACAGGAAGCAGACTAGGTAGAACCTTGGCAGATGTGGGTTTCCTAGCAACATTATTAACTAAGCAGGACCACCATTCAGTCAGCTTTGCCTCCTGCGGCCTGATACCATGGTGACACCACACTCTCTCTGGCCACTCTGTAAACCTTGCACTTACGGTTCTCGGTCTTTAGAGGAGCTGAGGAGAAAGATCACTGAGCGGTTTGCTGCTGAGAAGCTAAAATAGATGGCAACTTTCTGCCTCCTTCCTTTTCCCCCTGAGGTCTTTGACTGCGTGCTTTGTATGATTTGCTTCCTGAGGATGGACAGCTTTGTAATCTTTTTGTCTTATTTTAAAAATAGTTTTTGCTGAAGCAGCTCATGTCTCTCCGACCATGGTCACTAGGATGAAAATTTTGTTTATAGCGATAAAAATGGTAGTATTTATTTGGCTTAGGTTCTACCCATTTTAAAAAGAGATTCCAGTTCCCATCAAATGCCTTGTACAATGTTCCCAAAATTGTCAAGGAGCACGTGATGCATGCTCATGAACCGCTAACAGCGTCATGGCATCTGCCATTTTCTCCTGTCCAGATCCAGCTACTGTAATGATCCCTGTACCCGAAATGAAGTCAGTGCTCCACCAACCCACCACAACAAGGCCATCAGTGAAGCCACCACTGCTGCGGAGGAGTGATGGTCGCTCCTTCCCCAGTCCACCTTCTCCACTTCAGACTGAGGATTTTAGAGTCTCTCTCTCTCTCTGTCCCCTGCAGTCTCTCCCTACCTCTCGTTGCTTCCTCTGTCTCCTCCTCCTTCTCTTCTTCATCCTCCTCCTCATTTTCCTCCTCCCATTGTGGAGTTCTTGTCACTCGAGGACTCAGGTCTGCAAGGGCTAAGCCTGGAGACAGCCTGAGTAACGGGCACAGTGGTATTCTCAAAATATTCTTCTCTGCCCTCCTCTTCTTTTCCAAACTTACCCACTAAACTTGAGCCAAATTTAAGCACCCCCTTTCTTAAAGAGTTTTTCTCTAAGAGGCTACTTATTTCCTCAAGTGAATAGAGCCTTGGTGGCCCTGGCCCTAGTGGTTCTCGAGACAGGTTAAAGCTGCGAAGCTCGGACCCTGTGCCACTGCTCTGGAGAAAAACCCATCAACGTTTTGTTTTGAAAATATTATAAAACTTGACTGAAGTACACTTAAGAAGACTCAAAGAATAAAATGTATATACTATGGTCATATGTTGGAAAATTAAATATTTAAATATAATAGTTATTTTATAATTGATATGTAGATTCAGTACAATTAAAAAACAACAGGTGTTTCCTCTGAGTTTTCCCCCAGGTTTATTGAGATATAATTGACATATAGCATATAAATTTAAGGTGTATACTGATGATGTGATATACATATATTTTGTGAAATGATTACCACAGTAAGGTTAGTTAAAACTTCCTTTATCTCATATAATTATCGTTTTGTTGTTGTTATGGTGAGAGCATTTAAGTTCTACTCTCATAACACTTTAAAGTATATAGTGTAATTTGTTAACTACAGTCACCATGCTGTACATTTTACATTCCTGGAAACTTACTCATCTTATAACTGGAAGTCAATGCCCTTTGACCAACATCTCCCCATCCTTGGACTCCGGCAACCACCATTCTATTTTACTGTTTTTAGATTACACGTGTAAGTAAAATCGTACAGCCTTTTTCTGTCTGATGCTTATCAACTTATCCGTCTGCTTGGACCTCACCTAAAAGATTATCAGCGCGGGCACAGAAGAATCCATTGCTCTGGCTGGGGTTCTCTCAGGAGCTCGGCAGGGCATCCACAGTCGGGTTTGTTGACTTCCTGAGCTCAATAAACCGCCTCCTTAGAGTGTGTTGCTCACTATGTATTTCTGAAGCACAGGCGAGGTGATAGTTGTGCTATGTGGATGCTGTGAAGATGCAGACAAGAATTCTGTCTTGGAGGAGCCTACACAATAGAGTTTGAGATCACGTGACTCACCAGTCTGCCCAAATTAGGAATCTCTGTTGAACAGTATCCCTGCCATGTTGTCATCTGGCCTCTTCCTGGATCCTTACCATTTTTATCCTTTTTTTTTTTTAATGCTTTAATTTTTTTTAAAACTAGAGTTTACATTAAATGGTATTTTGTATTACTTTCAGGTACGCAGCATAGTGGTAAGACAATCACATACTTTATAAGGCGTTGCACCCAATATTTACTGTACTCACCTGGCCCTATACATAGTCATTACAGTGTTGTTGACTATATTGCTGTGCTTTGCATCCCCATGACTGTTCTGTAACTACCAATTCGTACTTCTTAATCCCTTCACCTTCTTCATCCAGTGCCCCAAACCCCCTCTCTTCTCGTAACCTCCAGGCTGATCTCTTTACGTTTGCATGTTTCTGTTTCGTTTGTTCATTTACTTTCATTAGATTCCACATATAAGTGAAACCATATGGTATTTATCTTTCTCTGTTTGACTTCACTTAGCATAATACCCTCTAGGCCTATCCATGATTTTGCAAGTGGTAAGATTCCATTCCTTTTTATGACCAAGTAACATTTCATTGTATATATGGAGTACAGATTTTTTTATCCACTCATCTACCGAGGGGCATTTGGGTTGCTTCCATATGTTGGCCATTGTAAATAACACTGCAGTGAACATAGGGGTGCATATATTCTTTTGAATTAGTGCTTTGGGTTCCTTCAGATATCATCCCAGAGGTAGAATCTCTGGGCCATAAGGCAGTTCAACTTTCAATTTTTGGTGGAAACTTCATACTGTTTTCCACAGTGGTTGCACCAGTCTGCACTCCCACCGACAGTGCGTGAGGGTTGCCTTTTCTCCACATCCTTGACAACTCTTGTTGTTTGTTGATTTGTTTATGATGGCCACTCTTGACTGGTGTGAAGTGGTACCTCATTGCGGTTTTAATCTGCATCTCTCTGATGGCTAGTGATAATGAACATCCTTTCATGTGTCTCTGGGCCCTGGGTATGTCCTCCTTGGAAAAGTATCTATTCGGGTCCTCTGCCCACTTTTTAATTGGATTGCTTGTTTTTCTGGTGTTGAGTTGTATGTGTTCATAATAAATTTTGATTATTAAACCCTTATTGGATATATTATTGGTGAACATCTTCCATTTAGTAGGTTGTTTCTTTGGTTTTGGTGATGGTTTTCTTTTCCATGCAAACACTTTATAGTTTGATATAGTCCCATTTGTTTATTTTACTTTTGTTTCCCTTGCCTGAGGATATATATTATAAAAAATATTGCTAAGAGAAATATCTGAGATTTTACTGATGTTTTCTAGAAGTTTTATGGTTTCACTTTGTACATTTAAGTCTTTTATCCATTTTGAGTTTATTCTTGCATATTATACTATAAGAAATTGGTCTTGTTTCATTTTTGCATGTATCTGTCCAATATTTCCAGCACCATTTATTGAATAAACTGTCATTATCCCATTGTGTATTCTTGCCTCCTTTCTCATGTGTTAATAGGCCATATGGGCATGGGTTTATTTCTAGGCTCTCTATTCTGTTACATTGATCTATGTGTCTGCTTTTATGCTAGTACCATGCTGCTTTGATTACTATAGCCTTGTAATATAGTTTGATATTTGGTAGTGTGATTCCTCCAACTTTGTTCTTCTTCCTCAAGATTACTGTGGCTATTCAGGGTCTTTTCTGGTTCCATATGAACTTTTGGAATATTTGTTCTAATTCTGTGAAAAGCGCCACTGGTATCTTGATAGGAATTGTGTTGAATCTGTAGATTGCTTTGGATAGCATGCATAGTTTTAAGTATATTTTATTGATTATGATATTACAGTTGTCCCAATTGTTTTCCCTTCGCTCCCTCTGCCTGGTACCCTCCTTTCCTCCAGCAATCCCCTCCTCAGTTCATGTCCATGGGTCATGCGTGTAAGTTCTTTGGCATCTACCTTTCCTACACTATTCTTAACATACCCCTGTTTACTTTGTTCCTAACCATTATGCTTCTAGATCCCTGAACCATTGTCCCCTTTCTCCCCCTTCCCACTCCCAGATGACAACCCTCCAAATGATTTCCATACCTATGATTCTGTTCCTGTTCCAGTTGTTTGCTTAGTTTGTTTTTGTTTTTATTTTTAGGTTCAGTTGTTGATAGTTGCGAGTTTGTTGTCATTTTAATGTTCATTGTTTTGATCATCTTCTTTTTCTTAAATAAGTCCCTTTAACATTTCCTATAATAAGGACTTGGTGATGATGAACTCCTTTAGCTTTACCTTGCTTGGGAAGCACTTTATTTGTCCTTCCATTCTAAATGATAGCTTTGCTGGACAGAGTAATTGTGGTTGTAGGTCCTTGCTTTTCACCGCTTTGAATACTTCTTGCCAGCCCCTTCTTGCCTGCAAAGTTTCTTTTGAGAAATAAGCTGGCAGTCTTATGGGAACTCCTTTGTAGGTAACTCTCTGAACTCCTTTTGGTGCTTGTAAGATTCTCTCTTTATCTTTAACCCTTGGCATTTTAATTATGATGTGTCTTGGTGTGGTCCTCTTTGGGTCCAACTTGTTTGGACCCTCTGTGCTTCCAAGACTTGTATGTCTATTTCCTTCACCAAATTAGGGAAGTTTTCTTTCATTATCTTTTCAAATAGATTTCCAATTTCTTGCTCTTTCTCTTCTCCTTCTGGCACTCCTATGATGCGAATGTTGGAACATTTGAAGTTGTCCCACCTGCTGCCTCATTTTTTGGACTCTTTTTTCTTCTTGTTCTTCCGATTGGTTGGTTGTTGCTTCCTTATGTTCCAAATAATTGATTTGATTCTTGACTTTATCCACTCTACTGTTGTTTCCCTGTAAATTGTTCTTTATTTCAATTAGTGAATCCTTCATTTCTGGCTAGATCTTTTTTATGCTCCTGAGGTCCTCACTAATTTGCTTGAGCATCCTTATAACTAGTGTTTTCAACTCTGCATATGATAGATTGCTTATCTCCATGGAGTTTTGATCTGTTCTTTCATTTGGGCCATGTTTCTTTGTCTCCTTGTTTTGGCAGCCTCCCTGTGTTTGTTTCTATGTATTAGGTAGAGTTGCTTTGACTCCGTGTCTTGGTAGTGTGGCTTAATATAGTAGGTGTCCTGTAGGATCCAGTGACACAGCCTCCCCTATCACCAAAGCTGGATGCTCGAAGTATACCCTTCATATGGGCTGAGTACACCCTGCTCTTATAGTTGAGCCTTGGTTGCTGTTGGCAGGTCAATGGGAGGGATTTACCCAGGCCAGTCAGCTGCAAGGACTGGCTGTGAACACTGACCACCAACTTCCGCCCTCCGTGGAGGATCAGCTGTGCAGAGGCAGGGTGGCAGTGCTCTGAAGGGGTCTGTAGCTGTCTACTGGGTGCACTGGCCTTGGGGCTTCCCTGGTGGTGCAATCAAAGAACCAGCTCTTGATTTAATTGATCTTTTGTATTGTTTTTTTAGACTCTGTTTTGTTTATTTTGCTCTGACCTTTAAAATTTCCTTCCTTCTACTCACTTTGGGATTTATTGTTCTTTTTCTAGTTCCTTTATGTTTAAGGTTAGATCGTTTATTTGAGATTTTTCTTGTTTTTGAGGTAGACCTGCGTTGTTATGAATTTCCTTCTTAGGACTGCTTTTACTGTGTCCAGTGCATTTTGTGTTGGTGTGTTTTTATTTTCATTTGTCTCAGGGTATCTTTTGATTTCTTCCCTGATCTTATTCTTAACCCATTCATTGTTTAGTAACATGCTATTTAGCCTCCATATGTTTGTGTCCTTTCCAGTTTGTCAAAGAAGGTCTTTCCAATGTAGAACAGTTTGAATCATTAGAGATTTTTCCTAATTTGAAACTGAAATCCATTTCTGTAACACTTGGCCCTAGTTTGTATCCCAGGAGATGGAAATATTTTCCCTCCATGATAACTCTTATGACATTTGAAAACAATTCTCTAGTCCTTCTAAGTATCCCCTTTTTTCCACTTCTCAGAGCAACTTCTTTACATGTTATTATTGCTCTCCTCTGAATGTTCTCTCGTTTTACAATGCCCTTTTTATGTAGTGAAACTCAGAAATGAATCGAGTACTCTAGGTGTTATCTGTCCATCAGGAATAAAGTGGAGATATCATCTCTTATGATTTGAATTCTAGACATTGAAAGAAGCATCTTTTATTTTTAGGAGCTCTTCATTGACATTCCCTTTGTATGATTCTGCCTTCTTTAATAGAAGCTAAGAACATCAAATGCCAGAGCAGGACAGTGGGGCTTTCAGTGGGTTCCCGGGCAAGCGATAGCCACATTCTCATTGTTGATGTCCAACACGTGTGGGAAGCAGCAGTGTCCATACTGGGTTTTGGCCGTGATTTTGAATATGGCTGTAGCTATTGCTAAGTCCCCCCTTTCCCATTATATTTCCCTCATGGCTAATCATGTTGAACATATTCATGTGCTCGTTTGCCATCTATATATCCTCTTTGGCAAAATGTCTCTTGTCTTTTGTTCTCTATGCAGTTGCCTTCCTCTTCTCAGAAGCAGGAGGCACAGCTGTGCATTTTGTAGACATGATGGGATGCAAAAACAGAAAATGCAGAATCCAAAAATGCTGGCAACAGAGTATACGGTAGACTTGTCAGTTGTATACACTCATGCACACGTGCCTGACTAGGAGTGTGGCTTGCTGCGGCTCCCCAGCATCGTGAGAAGGCCCGTACCACATAAAGCCAGGCCAGAAGCGGGTCAAGATTCAAAACTTGAAGTTTGATTTCTACTGAATGCATATTGATCCCGCACCATCATAAAGTCAAAAAATCTAAAGCTGAACCACTGTAAGTTAGGGGGCCATCTGTAGTTGGATTATCTGTTTGTTTGGTTTTAAAAAAATTTAAATGTTACTGAATTTATTGGGGTGACATTGGTTAGTAAAATGCTATAGGTTTCAAGTGTACAATTCTATGATGCATCATCTGTATGTTGCATTGTGTGTTTACCGCCCAAAGTTGGGTTTTTATTAAGTGCTGAGTTTTGAGAGTTCTTTATATATTCTAAATTCTAGTCCTTTGTTGGATACATGGTTTGCAACATTTTTTCCACCACATAGTTTGACTTTTTATCTTGTTCACATGGACTTTCACTTAGCAAAACTCTTTAATTTAGATAAAATGCAATTTATTAACTGTGGCTTTTATGAATTGTGCTTTTGATGTCAAATGTAACAACACTTTGCCCAGTCCTAGAGACCAAAGATTTTTCTCCCATTTCTTCTTTTCTAAAACATTTGTAGTTTTACATTTTTCATTTAGCTCTGTGATCTATTTTGAGTTATTTCTGTATGAGGTGTAAGGTTTAGGTCGATGGCATGTATGTATGTACGTATTACTTTTTTGGCCTATGGATGTCCAGTTGCTCCAGCACCATTTATTGAAAAGGCTATCCTTCCTATAATACCTCATTCAGAAAGTCAGTTGGGCATATTTATGTGAGTCTCTGGGTTCTTCATTCCGTTCCACTGATAATATCACCATATATATTTACACCTGAGCATCAGAGTGATTCCTCCTTTGTGATTTTTCATTATTCAAGATTGTTTTATTTTAACTAGTTTAAGGCTTGTGCTTTTTTCCACAAAAATTTTAGAATAAGCTTGTCTATATCAATAAAGAACCTCATTCAAATATTTATGATATTGCATTAAATATATATATATTAATTTGAGAATTGATATCTTTAGTATGCTGAGTCTTCCAATCCATAAACAAAGTATGTCTCT
The DNA here is from genome assembly GCA_004026545.1 of Mormoops blainvillei. Taxonomy (NCBI): domain Eukaryota; kingdom Metazoa; phylum Chordata; class Mammalia; order Chiroptera; family Mormoopidae; genus Mormoops; species Mormoops blainvillei. The sequence continues at coordinate 25,191 of PVJD01013421.1, forward strand.
CTTTTTATTTATCTTAAAGAATTGTTTGTCTTTTATATTCGAGACATAAGTGTTTGCTATATATTATTTTAAATATTATTTCTTTATTTATTTTTAGACAGAGGGACAGGCAGGGAGAAAGAGAGGGAGAGAAACATCGATGTGTGAGAGAAGTATTGATTGGCTGCCTCTTGCACACCCTCACTGGGGGATTGGCCCGCAACCCAGGCATGTGCCGTGACTCGGAATTGAACAGGCGACCCTTTGGTTCCCAGGCCGGTGCTCAATCCATTGAGCTGTGCCAGCCAGGGCTACTATATATTATTAATACAAACCCATAATCAGATATATGCATTGAAAATATTTTCTTCCAGTCTGTGACTTATGTTTTCATTTTCTTAACATTACCTTTTCATTTTCTTATTTTTCTACTTGTTATTTGTGCTCTGTATGTCCAATATAAGAAATCTTTGCCTATATGATTGCAATGATTTTTGCCTGTTTTTTTAAGAAACTATATAATTTGAACATTTACATTTAGTTCTATGATCCACTTTGAGTTAGTTTTGGTGTGGATGTGAGGTAAAGGTTGGAATTTATAGCTTTATATGGATATCAAGCTTTTCTAGCACCATTTGTTGAATAGGCTACACTTTTCACATTGAAGGCTTTGATACCTTTGTTGAAATCAATAGGCTATATATGCACGGGTCTGACTCTGGACCTTCTATTCTGTTGCATTGACTTACTTGTCAGTCCTTGAGCCACACTATTTGAATTACCATAGTTTTAGCAGCAAGTCTGGAAATCAGGTCGTTTAAATCCTCCGGCATTATTCTCTTCTGACCCCCATCCCCCCCAAGATTGTTTTGGCTATTCTAAGCTCTTTGGATTTCCATACAAATTTTATAATTAATTTGTAAATTTCTACAGAAAAGAATGTGAAGATTTCATTGAATCTATAGATCAATTTGCGGAGAATTGACATGGTAACGATACAGAATCTTTCAATTCATGACTACGGTATATATACCTCTCTACATATTTAAACCTTTATTCATTTATATTAGCCTTTGCAATTTTTATTGTAGAGATCTTGCACATCTTTTCTTAAATTTATTCCTAAACCTTTATTGTTTTGATGATATTTTCAATGGATTTTTTTCAATTTTATTTTGAAATTGTGTGCAGCTATATAAAAATACAATAAATTTTTGTATATTGACGTAGTATACTATGATCTTTATAAATTCGATTCTTTATTTATTTTCTAGATTACTGGGGTTTTCTACATAAACAATTATGTAGTCTACCTTTTTGTTTTTTACTTGCCTTATTGCATTGGCTGGAATGTTCAGTATAATTTTGAATAGAGTGGTGTGACCATACATCTTTATCTTATTACTGGTATTAGGGGATCGATGTTCAATGTTTACCATTAAATGTGATATTAGCTATAAGACTTTTTTTGTATTGTTTATCTGAATTAGGAAGTTGCCTTTCATTTCTCATTTACAGAGAATTTTTATCATTAAAGGATATTGAGTCCTGTGAAATAATTTTTTGTTTCTATTAAGATGACCACATGTATTTTTATGTTATGATGGTAAATTACATTATTTAATTTTTAAGGTAAAATCAATCTTGAATTCCTTGTATAAACATCAATTCATGAAAATATATTGCCTTTTTAATATATTAGTGGATTCAATATGCTAGGGAACCTTTTTTTTCTATAAAATACCAGGTGTGAAATATTTTGTCTTATAGGCCAATGGCCTTTGTGACAACTATGCAACCCTGCCTTTGTAGTCAGAGGTCATACATAATTCAATGGGCATGGCCATGTTCCAATCAAATGTTTTATTACATAAACAGATGTTAGGCCACCTTTGGCCTGTGTGCCATAGTCTGCCAACTTCTGCAGTATGGTAATGTTTTGTTAATATTTGCATCTGCTTTCATGAGGGACATTTTCCTTTTTTGGAAAGTGTTCATTAGGTTTTTAAAAAAATATTTACCGTTGTCCTGGCTGGTGTGGCTCAGTGGATTGAGTGCTGGCCTGCAAACCAAAGGGTCGCCAGTTTGATTTCCAGTCAGGGCACATGCCAGGGTTGTGGGCCAGGTCCCCAGTAGGGGGCGTGCGAGACGCAACCACACATTGATGTTCCTTTCCCTCTCTTTCTCCTTCCCTTCTCCTCTCTCTAAAAAGAAATAAATAAAATCTATAAAAATATTTTATTATTTATGCTATTACATTTGTCCAAATTTTTCCCCTTTGCCCTCCTCCTTCCAGCCCACCACCCACTCCCATAGTCAATCCCCACACCATTGTCCACATCCATGGGTCCTTCATATATGTCCCTTCCCTTCTTTCCACCATTATCCCCCTCCACCCTCCCCTCCGGTCCGTCACTCTGTTCCATGTTTCCATGTCTCTGGTTCTATTTCACTCATTAGTTTATTTTGTTAATCAGATTCTTCTTATAGGTGAAATCATATGGTATTTGTCTTTCACTGACTGGCTTATTTCACTTAGCATAATAAGTCCCCAAGTCCATCCATGCTGTTGCAAAAGATAGGACTTCCTTTTCTCTTTCTACTGCATAGTATTCCATTGTGTAAAAGTACCAGAGTTTTTTTATCCACTTATCTACCGATGGGCACTTAGGCTGTTTCCAAATCTTGGATATTGTAAATGGCACTGCTATGAACATTGGGATGCATAAATTCTTTGAATTGGTGTTTCTGGATTATTAGGGTATATTCCCAGCAGCAGTTGGTGGGAATGCAGATGGGTGCAGCCGCTGTGGAAAACAGTATGGAATTTCCTCAAAAAATTAAAAATGTGACTGCCTTTTGACCCAGTGATTCATCAGGTTATAAAATCAGCATTATGGTGACCTCATAAAATGAGTTCAGTATTGTTACCTCCTTCTTTATTTTATGATAAGGTTTATGTAAGATTGACAGTATTTCTTCTTTAAATGTTTGATGGAATTTACCAGTGAAGCCATCTGGACCTGAGCTTTTTTATGGGGAGATTTTTATTATAAATTCTATCACTTTCATGGATAAAGGACTATTCAGGTTTCGTATTTCTTCTTCAGTCATTTTTGTGAAGTTGTGTTTTTTAAGGAATTTGCCCATTTCTTCTAAATTATTGAACTTATGGGTATAAAGTTGTTTATAATATTGAATTATTAGACTTAGAATGCCTGTAAGTTCCATAATGATATCTCTTGTTTCATTCCTTTATTGGGAATTTGTGTTTTCTCTCTTTTTTTAAAATATTGAACACTTCCCAAGTTTGCATGTCACCCTTGCGCAGGGGCCACGCTAATCTTCTCTGTTTCATTCCAGTGTTAGTGTATGTGCTGCCAAAGCGAGCACTGTTTTCTCTCTTTTATCTTTAATCACTCTTGCCAAACACATCCATTTGAGTATTCTTTGCAAGAAAACAATTTTTTTTCTTAATTTTATCCCTTTTTTATGATCTTTTCTATCACAGATTTATATACTTATTTCCTTGATTCTATTTAATTTGAATCTAATTGTTCTTCTCTTCCTGGCTGTTTAAGGTCCAAACTTAGACCATTAGCTTTTATATTAAACTTATTGAGGTGACATTGGTCCATACATTATATAGGTTTCAGGTGTACAGTTCTTCAATACATCATCTGTATATTGTCTCCTTGCATCATCATTCATTTCCCTTTTACCCTCTTCTAGCGCCCGTGACCCTCCTTTCCCTCTGGTAATCTCCATACTGTTGTCTTTGTCTATGAGGGGTGGGTTTTTTTTTGTTGTTGTTAAATCCCTTTAACTTTTTCACCCAGCCCCCCAATACCCCTTATCTCTAACAACTGTCAGCCTGTTTCCTGTATCTATGAGTCTGTTTTTATTTTGTTTGTTTATTTATTGTGTTTATTAGATTCCAATATAAGTGAAACCATATGGTGTTTGTCTTTCTCTGACTGGCTTATTTCACTTAGCATAATAATATCCAGATTCATCCATGCCATCGCAAAGGGTAACGGTGAGGGTATTAACTATGGAAGTGGGGGGTGGGCTGGGTGGAGGGGGGCAAAAGGGGAAAAATTGGGACAACTGTAATAGCATAAGCAATAAAACATTAAAAATATTTCCTTCTATTTTATAGCTGAGTAGTATATTCTTTTTAAAAAAATTTTATTTATTTTTAGAGAGTGGGAAAGGGAGGGAGAAAAAGAGGGAGAGAAACACTAATGTGAGAGAGAAACTTTGATTGGTTGCCTCTGCCTGCATGCCACAACTTGGGACCAAACCCACAACCCCGGCATGTGCCCTGACCAGGAATTGAACCAGTGACCTTTCGCTTTGCAGGACGACACCCAAGCAACTGAGCCACACTGTTCTGGGCCTAAGTATATTCCGTATACAAGACTGTTGTACATATGGTTTGCAATTTTTTTTTTCGGTTGGTAGCTTGTGGTCTTCTCAGGGTCTTTTGAAGTACCAGTTTTTAAATTTTGGTGAAGTCAAATCTATTCTTTCCTTTTGTCATCACTGGGTCATAAGGCAGTTCCATATTTTATTTTTTGAGGAAATTCCATACTGTTTTCCACAGTGGCTGCACCAGTCTGCATCCCCACCAACAGTGCAGAAGTCTTCCCTTTTCTCCACATCCTCGCCAGCACTTGTTTGTTGATTTGTTTATGATGGCAATTCTGACTGGTGTGAGGTGATGTCTCATTGTGGTTTTAATTTCCCTGTCTCTGATAATTAGTGACATTAAGCATTTTTTATATGTCTATTGGCCATCTGTATGTCCTCTTTGGAGAAGTGTTTATTCAGGTCCTTTGCCCATTTCTTAATGGGTTGTTTTGTCTTCCTGGTATGAGTTGTATTAAGTTGTTAATATATTTTGGAAATTAACCCCTTGTCAGATGTATCACGGGCAAATTTGTTGTCCCATATATTGGGTTCCCTTTTCATTTTGCCGATTTTATTTTTTTGCTGTGCAAAAGCTTTTTAGTTTGATGTAGTCCCATTTGTTTATTTTTTTCCTTTATTCTTTTGCCTGAGGCGATATATTGGCAAAAATATTGCTATGAATGATATCTGAAGTGTTACTGCCTTTGTTTTCTTCTAGGATTTTTATGGTTCGTGATTTACATTTTAGTCTTTTGTCCACTTTGAGTTTATTCTGGTGTATGGTGTAACTTGGTGGCCTAGTTTCATTTTTTTGCTTATACTTGTCCAATTTTTCCCAACACCATTAATTGAAGAGACGGTCTTTACTCCATTGCTCTTATGGATGCTCTTACTTCCTTGGTCAAATACTGACTGTCCATAAAGGTGTGAGTTTATTTCTGGGCTCTCTGTTCTGTTCCGTTGATCTGTATGCCCTCTCTTATGCCAGTACGGGCTGTTTTGATAACAGTGGCCTTGCAGTACAGTTTAATATCAGGCAGGATGATACCTTCAAATGTATTCTTCTTCCTCAAGATTTCTTAGGCTATTCAGGGTCTTTTTTGGTTCCATATAAGTTTTTGGAATATTTGTTATAGATCTGTCATAGACATGCCATTGGTATTTTAATAGGAATTGCATTGAATCAATCCATAGGTTGCTTTGGCGAGTATGGACATTTTAATTCTTCCAATCCATGAACAACGTATATGCTTCCACTTATTTATATCTTCCTCAATTTCTTTTACCTCCTTGGTTAAATTTTTTCCTAGGTATTTTATTTATTTATTTATTTGCCACAGTTTCCTTAGTTTCTCTTTCTGATAGTTCATTATTGGTGTATAAATATACCACCAGTTTTGAAATTCAAGTTTGTACCCTGCTGATTTGCCCAATTCACTTATTAGATCTAGCAGTTTTTTTGTGGAGTCTTTAGGGTTTTGTATGTACAACATCATGTCATCTGTGAAAAATAACAGTTTTATTTCCTCCTTTCCAATGTGGATGCCTTTTATTTCTTCTTATCTGATCACTGTGACCGGGACCTCCAGTACTATGTTGAATAATAGTGGTGAAAGCAGACACCCTGTCTCATTCCCAATCTTAAGGGAAATGTTTGTAGTTTTTTCCCACTGAGTATGATGTTGGCTGTGGGTAGTCATACTGTTATAGAAAAATGAAACGACCAGACACCGAGGAGTTTAGGAGCACGATCTTTATTTACGTGCACGGGCCCAGAGGAGACAGACTCCAAATTCTGAGCCCAGAACAATAGTCCCGCACTCCCTTTATGTTGGGCCAAATGGGGGAAGGGTCTCGGGAGGCGTGGCATAGATTTGGCGTGAGATTAGGTGGGAGAGAAGCATTTACAGCATTAGTCAGGGCAAATAGCATTTCATCTTTGGTATCAGCCTTGATTCCCTCTACAATACAGGCCCTTGTTATGTTGAGGTTATGTTCCCTTTATTCCCACTTTGCTGAAAGTTTTTATCATAAATGGCTGCTGGATTTTATCAAATGCTTTTTCTGCATCTATTGATAGGATCCTGTGGTTTTTATAACAAAATAAAGGATAAAAACCATGGGATCCTGTTTACGTGGTGTTTCTCATTTATTGATTTGCAAATATTACACCAACCTTGCATCCCTGGAATATATCCCAGCTGATCTTGGCATACGATCTTTTTAATGTATTACTGGATCTGGTTTGCTAATATTTTGCTGAGGATTTTAGCATCTATGTTCATTTGGGACACTGGCCTATAATATTCTTTCTTTTTAGTGTCTTTATCTAATCTTGAACTTAGAATAATGCTGGCCTCCTAAAAAGAGCTTGGAAGTCTTCTTTCATGTTGAATTATTTGGACTAGTATGAGAAGGACAGGTGTTAGCACTTCTTTGAATGTTTGGTAAAATTTGCCTAGGAAGCTATCTGGCCCAAGATTTTCGTTTGCTGGAAGTATGATTACTGATTCACTTTTGTTAGTTATAATCAGTCTATTCAGATCTTCTGATTCTTTCTGATTCAGTTTTGAAAAATTGTGTATTTCTAGGAATTTATCCATTTCCCCCCAGGTTGTCCAGTTTGTTGGCATATAGTTGTTTATGGTATTTTCTTACAGTTCTTTGTATTGCTGTGGTGTCAGGTGTTACCCGTCCTCTTTCAATTCTGGTTTAATCTACTTGGGTCCTCTATCTTTTTTTCTTGATGAGTCGAGTCTGGTTAAAGGCTCATCAATCTTATTTGTTTGTTTGTTTGTTTGTTTATCCTCTCCCAAGGGCAGGCTTATTGATTTTAGAAAGAAGGGGAGGGAGAAAGTGAGAGCAAGAGGGAGAGGGAGACGGAGAGGGAGAGAGAGATTGATGTGAGAGAGAAACATCCATTGGTTGCCTCTCGCATGCAGCCTGCTGGGGACTGAACCCGCAACCTAGGCACGTGTCCTGACCAAGAATCGAACCTGTGAAATTTTAGTGTAGAAAATGATGCTCCAACCAACTGAGCCACAATGGCCAGGGCTTGTTTATTCTTTCAAAGAACCAGCTCTAGATTTTATTGATCTTTTGCATTGTTTTTTTAACCTCTGTGTCATTTAATTCCACTCTGATTTTTATTATTTTCTTCCTCCTGCTTACTCTGGGCACAGTTTGTTGTTCTTTTTCTAGTTCTTTTAGGTGTAGGGTTATATTGTTTATTTGAGATTTTTCTTGCTTCTTGAGATGGACCTTTAAAGCTATGAACTGCCCACTCAGGACTGCTTTCGCTGTGTCCTATAGATTTGGGTTGTTGTGTGTACATTTTCATTTGTTTCCAGGTAACTTTTGATTTGTTCCTTGATCACATTGTTTAATAACATGGTATTTAGCCTCCATCTGTTTGAACGTTTTTCAGTTTTGTTTGTTTTTTTAATGTAGTTGATTTCTAGTTTTATAATATTGTATAGCACAGTTTCTTTATCTGCTCATCCCTCAGTGGACACTTAGGTTGTTTCCATACCTTGGCTATTGTAAATACTGTTGCAATGAATATGGGAGTACAGATCTCTTTTTGAGATAATTTGATTTTCTTTGGATATATTTCAAGAAGTGGAATTGCTGGATCATGCAGTAGTTTTATTTTTAATTTTTATGAGGAACCTCCATACTGTTTTTCATGGTGGCTGGATCAATTTGCAGTCCCATCAACAGTGCACAAGAGCTCGCCTTTCTGCACATCTTCATTAGCACTTGTTATCTCTTATATTTTTTTTATAATAGTCAAATAATCATTCTAACAAGTGTGAGGTTATATCTCATTGTAGTTGTGAGCTTAGTGGTTTTTTTTTTTTTCCACCTATAAGATGGGATGATAATGTAGAGGGAGTCAGGGCCGACACCAAGGACGAAATGAAATGTTATCTGCCCTGACTAATGCTGTAAATGTTTCTCTCCCACTTCCGCAAGCCCCTTCGTGCCAAATCTATACTACGACTCCCAATACCCTCCCCTGCTTAGCCCAGCATAAAGGGAGTGCGGGGCTGTTGTTCTGGGCTCAGAATTTGGAGTTTGTCTCCTCTGGGCCCGTGCACGTAAATAAAGATCGTGCTCCTAACCCCTCAGTGTCTGGTCGTTTCATTTTTCCGTAACAATAATACTTGGCTTTTATATAGGGTAGTTTTGGGCAGCAAAATCATGTAAGTGGAGTGCAATGTTGTGTGTATGAGGGGTGACCCAAAAAAACCAGAATTATCTTCTAGAGGCTGGGCCGCTTGTACTGCAGGCTTCCTCCTCTAGGTGAGTGTTCTAGGAACCCATCTGCATCAGGGTACCAGCTGGCTTTGGTATGAGACGATGCAGTCGGCCTCAGTGGATTTTTTGGAAGACTCTTTCAAGGCGTTTGTCCATTTCAGGATGGGTAATGTACAAGAGCACCTGCCCACACCGCCCTGAGTGTTCAGCAGTTTTTGACTAAAAAACTTATGATCCCTGTGC